>PVIR01003438.1:0-88782 GCA_004026965.1 Petromus typicus
AAAAAAAAAAAAAAAAAAAAAATCCTAAAAAAAAAAAACTGCTGGACCTAATTGCCAATTTTAGCCACGTAGCTGGTTACAAGGTCAATGTTCAAAAATCAATAGCCTTCATATACACAAATAGTAGATCCACTGAGATAGAAATTGGAGAGTCAGTCCCTTTCACAATAGCACCCCAAAAAATAAAATACCTAGGAATTAATCTAACAAAGGAGGTGAAAGACCTCTACTCTGAAAATTATAGCACTCTGAAAAAGGAGATAGAAGATGGTATCAAAAAATGGAAAGACATACCTTGCTCCTGGGTAGGAAGAACCAATATTGTCAAAATGGCAATAGTCCCAAAACTACTCTACACATTTAACGCAATCCCGATTGAAAACCCAACAGCATATTTCACAGATCTAGAGAAAAAAAATCTAAATTTTCATCTGGAACCACAAAAGACCTAGAATAGCCAAAGCAATTCTAAGCAACAGGGACATGGTGGGGGGTGTCACAACTCCGAACCTGAAACTATACTATAAAGCCACTGTGATAAAAACTGCATGGTACTGGCAAAGTAACAGACCCGAGGATCAATGGAGTAGACTAGAAGATCCAGAAACTACTCCAGATACACTGAGCCACCTCATCTTTGATAAAGGAGCCAACAATCCTCAATGGAGGAAAGATAGCCTCTTTAACAAATGGTGCTGGAAAAACTGGGCTTTAACTTGCCAAAGACTAAAACTAGATCTAACTCTTTCACCGTGTACCAAGCTAAAATCAAAGTGGATAAGAGACCTAAATATTAAAACAGACACTCTAAACATACTGCAAAACAGGTTAGGTAAAACTCTCAAAGACATTGGCTTAGGGAAAGACTTCATGAACAAAACTTCTATAGCACAGGAATTGGCTGAGGAAATTAACAAATGGGACCTCATTCTTTTAAAAATCTTCTGCACAGCAAAGGAAACCACCAACAGAGCAAAAAGGCAACCAACAATGTGGGAAAAAATCTTTACCAGCTGTTCCTCAGACAAAGGGCTACTATCTAGAATATATAAAGAGCTCAAAAAAATCAGCCCACCCAAGTTTAAAGACCCAATTCAAAAATGGGCATCTGAAATGAATAGATATTTTTCAGAGGAAGAAGTAAGAGCAGCTAAGAAGCATATGAAGAAATGCTCAACATCATGAGTCATTTGAGAGATGCAGATGAAAACAACATTGAGATTTCATCTCACTCCACATAGAATGGCTGCCATTTCAGAATCAGCCAATGGCAAATGTTGGCGAGGCTGAGGAGAAGAAGGAACCCTTCTCCACTGTTGGTGGGACTGTAGACTTGTACAACCCCTGTGGAGATCAGTTTGGAGATTCCTCAGAAAGCTAGGATTGGAGGTCCCATTTGACCCAGCCATTGCCCTGCTAGGTATATACACACAAGAATTGAAAGACTCATATCACAGTGATATATGTGCACCCATGTTTATAGGAGCCCAATTTGTGATTGCTACATCTTGGAAACAACCCAAGTGTCCATCACCTGGAGACTGGATAAAAAAGCTCTTGTTCTTCTACAGAATGGAGTATTACTCTGACATAAAAAATGATGTTTGAAGCATTTATACTTAAATGGACATACCTTGAGGATATCCTCATAAGTGAAATACGTAGGGCACAGATAGGTACATATCATATCTTTTCTCTGGTATGAGAAAATAAAGATGTAAATGAGTCCTAGCATTGTATGTTATATATTGTGAAATAGAAAATGCTCAATGTAAAATAGGGAGAAGGGAGAAAAATGATGAGACTGTAACAAAAAAGTAAGGAAAGAAATTTTATGTATATGGGGTGTGGTAGGGTGGGTAGGGCTATGGGAAAAAAATGAGAATTAAGTTGTGTCTTATACTGGTACAAATCCCCATTATGGAGTGCAATCATGATGCGTATATGTAATGTACCAATAAAGATTAAAAAATTTTTTTTAAAAAGTGGAAACAAATAAGAGGAAAGATTGAAAAAAATATATGTAACCACATTGTAATAGGGATAGATGAAGACCTTGATTCCCAACAACTGTAAAACATCCATCTTTCTGAGCAAACATCAAAATTGTCATTTAATTCAAGCTTCATCAAATTTCAAACCTGCAGACTCATATGCTTCACTTTGCATTGTAACAATGCAACAAAGCTAAAAAGCAAAAACCAAAAGATACCAAGAAAGTACATTTGCAAATTAAGAAAAACACAGTAGGTGAAATTAGAAATTGTCAAGAAAATTAGAAAGTAATTTGAACCAAAGGATAACTGTCATTATCTTTCAATAATCAACCACAATGAGAGACTACTACAAACACATAAGAATTTAATGGTCTGACCACATCAAGTGACTGGGGACTCTTGCACTATTGGTAGACACACAAATTGAAAACCCAGTTACCTACATGAGCCTGCACCTAAACATTATGACCCAGCGTTTTACATGTGTTCCAAGAGATGTGCGTTCTCATTGTCATTTGGAGTAGCTAGGTAGCAATAGCTCCATTAATGCTAGTGATATTGAAAATAATGCTGATGATAATGATACGGATAAACAAACTATAATGTTCATAATCGTGAAGATGTAGGGCAGCAGAATATTGCACTGCACTGAAAATGAGTTAGCTACAAGGATAAGCACAAACATGGCTCAGTCTCAGCAAATGTTGAGTAAACTATGCCATTCAGGGAAGCAAACTGTATCTTTGCATTTATGTGAGGTTTGTGAAAAGCAGGCAAACAACTGCTTTTCTGGGTGGTGCTACTAGAAAGATAAGCAAGGGAATGATTAACACAAAGTCATATTGAGGTTCACTCAGTAAGAAAGAGTGAGATGAGAAATACGACTGGGGAAGAAAGAGAGAGAGCTTCAGAGACTTTGGCCTCAGCAAGCACACTTTTAACTGGGGATGGAGGGGGTCACGCAGGTGTTCGCTTTAATACAATCCTTGACCTATGGTTAGCTGAGATGTAGCTCAGTGATAGAGTACTTGCCTAACATGTGAGAGGACCTCTGTTCCATCCTCGGCCCCTCAATAAATAAGTGAGCAAATAAATAAACAAACCTATGTTTTATTCACCTCTGTATGTGTGATATACTCCATAAAATTAAGTGTATTAAATATTAATTTTAAAATATTAAGCTTTTAAAACAACAAAAAAATAGTTCACTTTATCTTTATTTTCTTTTTTTCTCCATCGTTTATTAATAACTAATTAAACAAATATTAAGTTCCTAGAGCCAAGTATTGCTGGAGAGAAAACACTAGAGATACAATCATAAAGAGTTGAAGTCTATATCTCAAATCTCTGGTGTTACAAAGGACAGGAAACCTAGCACAAATGGGCGAATATAACTGAGATGACTCAGTGCAGATTTAGATTCAGGTGAGGCTTGATCTAGGAAATTCACAAACTCATGATGCCACCAAAATTGTCTCTGTCCTGTCCTTGCAAGGTCAGCTTTATCTTGAGATTCACATGGTATCCCTAGCTGCCAGGCCCACATCTTCAAGCCAAGAGAAAAGGAGGCCTTGTCCCAGCATTCACAACCCATGTTCTAATTGGACCAGCTGAAGCCTAAGTGTGTTCCATCCTCTGAGCAAATCCGAACTTCAGGAAGAGGAATAACTTATGCTCTGGGGTGGGCGTGGGCAATAAGGTCAACATACATAGTCCAAGCAGATGGCTGAGACTTAGCATTTTCAACCACAAATCAGGGGCTGTTTCAGGAGAAAGAACAATGACAGCTAGAAAGGCAGCTAAAATCTTTCCCTCTATGTCATCCCTGTTGCCATGGAGCATAATCTCTTGGGAACTAGGTATAAACAAGTAAACAAATAAGTAAGCAATGTAGTAAATACCATGCCAAAACTGGAGTAGAATAAAAGCCCCACTAAAACAGAGAAATGGTTCATTTTGTTCAGAGTAATATCCTATCTGCCTACCCGGTGCCTCCTCAGTACATAGGAGACCCGCAGAGATATTTGCTGAATTGAACTTTATTGAATCATAATAATGATTGCTCCATGTCACCCTCTGCCAGTCAATTGCTCTTCTCGGCGCACTGTCACCTGCACGCCTTTGCTTGCACTGTTCTCCCCACCTGGGACACCCTCCTGTCCATCCAGCCCCTCCGTACTCCAGCCCCCCCTGAAGTCTCCCCCGATGGCCCACTTCTCACTAGCCTCTCCCCCTGACCATCCTCTGCCTTCCCCATGCCATTGGCCAGCAAATGTGTCTTTTAACTCTGGATTTAACTTCATTTGGTAATGCACTGTTAGGAAGGTAAACTAAATTTATTTTGTATTTACATGTATTTTAATCTAAAACAGAACATGATTTTTCCTGTGGCCTGGTATTGGCTTTTCTCCTAGTTTTGCCATTTACTAGCTGCATATGAATTAGGTAAATTATTATTATTATTATTATTATTATTATTATTATTCTTGAGACAGGGTCTCGCTTTGTAGTTCAGGCTAGCCCTGAGCTCAGCCTCCAACTCACAGCAATCCTCCTGCCTCTGCCTCCCGAGTGCTGGGATTACAGGCGTGAGCCACCACGCCCGGCACTGTGGTATGTGGTACTGGTTGCTGCTGAGCGTGAGTCTCCATACCCAGTATCATATGTGGTTAACTGGGGATCCAGCCCGGGTCCTTGCGCTTGCAAGACAAGCTCCAGAACCACTGAGCCAAATCCCCGGCCCTGAATTAGGTGAATTATTAAGCTGTTCTGAGAGTCGATTTTCTTTTCTGCAACTGGAGGTAATGTCTCTCTCTCTTTTCTGAGTACTAGGTCATTTATAGCAGTGCCAGACACAGGTAAGTCTTAATAGTGAAGAGGACTGTGATGATGATTATGAAGACAATTATGGATTTCCTCCTTTTTTCCAACCCTTTCCTTCCTCATTGATAGTAACTGCATAGTAGCAACCAACTGAACTATTCCAAGATTTCCAGTCTGGAGAGATTCTTCCAGTCCCATCTCAGTCTGGGGCTCGGTGTATAGAATCTTTTGAACACATTTTCCACAGCCTTGCCCCTCAAAAGCTGCAAGTTTATCCTTCTTGCTTGTTCATGATCAATGTGGAGGTCCAGCCACAAGCCCATCATGACTTCATGGTCAACAGGAGGGAACTTATTGAAGAACAATCAGTTTAGACATCACACCGCTGAGACAGACACGAGGCAGGAAGACACCAGCAGCAGCAGCAGCAGCAGCAGCAGACTCTAGCATAGTGGTTGCTGTCAGCCACCAATTACAACCTTGCTGTTGTTACAGTTACAGCCTTGGCACCAAGACTGGACTAATGAATGCACATATCATCAGCTGAGAGACGCTCTACAGTTTCCAAGTGAACTCAGGATGGTCTGCACATGCCTGGGGACTGGCTGAGCTGCCACTTTAGGTGGAAGTGGAACTATTATGCTAATCCTTGTACATCCCATGGGTCAAAAAGACCAGATACTTTATCTGACACACAGGATTGGCAATAATTAAGGTAGACACAGCGCCATGAAGATGCTGGTAGTATGGGAACAAAGGCAGACCCCATCTGAATGAAGTCACCCTGGGATTTTGGGGAGAGGAATGCCCTGCCTGAACTATTTCTGTTTATTTTTTGTGCTTCTAGATAATAATCACTCCATTAGATCCTTCATGTGCATGATCTCCACAGTGTAAAGAAGAAAATGGACAGGCTTTTCCTGAGTCCCATTTCTTTTTCCAGCTAATATATGCCAAGATTAAGCCACGCCTGTTATCTTTTCAGTTATGAACTTGCTTGCATGATGATTTTGACCTGAACCCTTACCTAAGTTCATCCCTTCCAACACTACTCTCCCCTTGCAGCTCCAGGAAGAACCAGGGCTGGGGAAAATCATTGCTAAGTGAATAGGTGGAGTGAGAGTGAGCAAAGCCTGAGGACCTGACTAGACACATCATTGGCAAAAAAATCTGCTTCAGTGTGTTCCACATGTACCCATGCCAGTAGTGAGGAGCAGAGGCTGAGAAACAAGATCAACTTGATTTAAATGTTGCCATTATTTATATGACTTTCAGTAAACACTTAAGTACTCTGGGGGAAAAATAGGACTTACTTTATGGAGTAGTTATAAGAATCAAACAAAATAATCTATGTGTGGTACTTGGCATGGTTCCTGGTATAAATTTAGTGGACAATAAATGTTAATGCTTATTATAATTACTGGCAGGGACAGTGTGACAGTGGCTTTGGCAAAAAAAGAAAGTGGGAAGAAATGAAGCTATCAATCATTAAGACCGGCACATAGGTGCCTAATAAGGTTGGTCTTTGAGTGACACTGGGTAATTACTTTCTCAGCTCTATGCATTGAATTCAAGACCTTGTGCTTGCCAGGCAGGTGCAGTGGCACTGAGCTAAATCCCTGGCTCAACACCAGGTAGTTTCATAGATCATAAATGACCTAAAACATCTGCAGTTTTAAAAAGAAACAATATTTCCCACAGAGCTTTAGCTGTCAGTATCCATATGGTGAGTCTGGTTCCTGCCAACCCTAGGGCCCAAGTAGTTAGCTGGACCAAATCACTGTTACCAGGTCCAGCAGCTCGGTCCAGTGGTAGCTGCAGAGGGACATGTACAGCAGGCCTCTGATCCAGCCCCCTCCACTCCCCTGTTGATCGGTGTGTTAATCCCCATCTTGCAAGAAGCAGTTACCAAGACAAGAAGAAATATGCAGGGGTTTCACTGAAGAAAACACATGTGAGACAAAATGAGCCAGAGCTGGAGAGGTCGCGCCCGGGCTGAGTGTGCAATGTAAGACTGACCCCAAGAAGCCAAGGAGGGAGGTCTGACTTGCCAGAGGATTTCAGAGCACGGCATCTGAGGCCCTTGGTCAGTTGTGTTCTCTGGAGCTGGAGACAAGGTCATCGCCCTGTCTGGGTCACCAGTCAATGACGCGGGAACTGTCTAGAACAAAATGATCGTATTTGCAGAGACACTGTGAGACAGGACTCTAAGTCCTGTCCTGCCAGGTCTCTAATGTGTTCTTTTTGAAGCTGAGCACGTCTCAGAGCTCCTCACAAGTATACGCCACTTTCTTGTTGCACATCCCTCTTTCTCTTTAAGACCACTGTGGTTAGAGAATCAAAATTGTATTTTGACAGGTATAAGAAATGAAGTATAGAGGAATACTTGATGGCACAAAAAGGGAAGGTATATTTTTAATTTAAGAAAAGCAGGTTAAAAACCCTATACTTAGAAAATAATTTCATCTACATATTTGCATGGGAAAAAATACAGAAAGAAGAAATGTAACAACATGTACAGCAGTCAGAGTTAATGTGTTCAAGCATCTGTGTTATGTCTATGTGCCTTCTATTTTTCTATAGTGAATTACTTCTGAGGTATTTCCAATGTTTTGATGCTGTCTTCTTCAAATTCCCAGAATTTCTGTAATATACTTCCGAAAGGCTTGGGGTATGGCCCTCACTGACTTGGCCTTTCTGGGAAAGAATGAAATGACAAAATGTTTTATCTCAAGATGTCACCTTTTCACCTACTTTCTTATGCTTTTGGCTTTTTTCTTTTTTTATGTGTGGTACTGGGGGTTGAACTGAGAGCCCTGTGCATGCTAGACAAGCTCTCTCTCATCGGACCACATCCTTAGCCTCCACTTTTTGCATCTTGACTTGCTTCCCACATTTGATAATTGCAAATATCCTCCAAGGCCACCATTCCCTGCTGGTGTCTGAGTCCCTTATCTAACTTAACTGGAAGCTGCTACCTGGTATTATTCTCTTTTGGACCTATTAGTGGCAACTATACCAACATTTTGCCTCTACTTTCCTCTGTGTCCTAAAGACCATAACAATGGTTAACATTTAATTGAGGGCTTACTATGGTGTCAGATGTTGTGTGTAATACCTTCATTCTCGAAAGAACTCTGTGGGCGAGTACCACTGTTACTGCAAGTTTCAGCGGACAAAACTGAGACAACACAGAATGAATTCAGTGGGCTGTACTCACCCTGCCAGTGAGTGGCCTAGAGACAAGGTCGCCTGCTGCTTCTTGGTCCTGCCTCCAAGTGGCAATCCCTAACAGTGGCCAGCCCTGACTTACACGCAAGGCTCAGTGATCTACATGCAACTTTGACTCCAGCAGGACACTGCAGGATGCACTCAACTATGGCTCCGGGCAAGTTGTCTAGACCCTCTAGGCCTTGGTTTAGCCCTGTGTAAAGAGGACCAATTTTCCACAGCATAGTCGGAATTAAATAGGGACTCACCTGATGCCAATTTCCAGCACGGGCATAGCACTTGTTTAAGAGGAACCTGACAAACAAATGGGACTATTTACCTTCAGTTAATGGGGAGAGTTTTAAACATTCACTTTTAGAAATGAGAACAAGATTGAGCTCAGAGTGGATGTTCAGAGGGGTGGCCTGTGCAGGCTTTGGACATTGGAAATTTGAGAGTGAAAGAATTACAGGAGCATGAACTCCAGGACGCTATGGAAATACAGAGTGTCCACAAAGGAGGAGATCAGGAGAAAGGGCCCAGGAGAACTTCCCAGAGGAGATCATGTCCATACTGACTTGTAGGTGGTAAACAGGGTGACTAGGAAACTGGTTAGGACATTAGAGATACAGAAAACTACATGACTCTGGGCAAAGGCCTGGAATAATGCTGATATCTTCCTCTCTGTCTTTTGAGTATGTGACAGTCTTAGTCACTTTCCATCTCTGAGATACAATAGCTGACATCCATGACTTAAAGAAGGGAGAGTTTATCTTGGCTCACATTTTGTTGCAGTTTCAGTCCGTAATCTCCTGTCTCCAAAGCAGGGCAGAATAGTAGAGGAGAAGGAACTCCCAGCATGGTGACAGAAAGCAGAGAGGTAGATCAAGAGAGGGGGAGACAGAGCTCTGTAGGCCACACCTCCAGTGATGCACCTCTCCAACCAAGCTTCCTCCCAGCATCACATTTAGCTATGAAGCTATCTGTGGACTAATCCACGGGTGAGTAATATGCTCCCATGATCCAATCACTTCCCTAAAGTCTCACCTATGGGTGCATGACACTTTAGGGGGACATCTGGAGAGAAACCCCAACAGACGCTGTAATAGGTGCTTTCTGTATGTTATTTCAAATCTTGACCCCACACTGTAACGTAGGTATTATCATACCCATTTTTCAGATATGCAAAGCAAGACTGTGAGAGGTTCACCAGAGCCATGTGAGTGGACTTGATGAACTGAGGAGTCCATTCACGCATCTTCCAAAGCCCAAATCCATCTATGAGAACATCAGCAGCCCCCATGTGTTTGGGGAAGTATAGACTATCCAGCGCAGCTGAGGTGTGTTAGGAGGGTGAGGGGGAAGCTGGGCTGGAGGAATGAGTGGAGTTCAAGTCCCACAAGTCTCTGAAGGTCAGGGTTGACCAATTGGGTGGTATCCAGAGGGAATGAGGAAATTTGGTGACCTTTATGGCGGGGGTAGGAGTAGGGTGGTTTGATAGATTCTGTATTAGAAAAGGGTCTCTGGGCAACAGCATGGGAACTGGATTGGATCAAGCCTGGAGTGTAGAGAGGCTGATCGGGGAGACATCACAGCAACTCCATGAAGAAGCCAGAGAGCAAGGGATACAAATCATTAAAATATGTGCTACTTTGGTGAATAGGTTGTCAGACAGAGGTCAAAGGTCTGAGCCATTGTTTCCAGAATTTCCACAATGAGTCTATTGTTCCCTTTTTCATGTGTCCTCCTTAGAGTACAGCCTCCAAGAACTAGGAGCTGTCTAGAAAGGAGATCCTGTGGCCGTAGAAAGCTATTCCCCATTTTGGGTGCAGGCCCCAGCAATGTTGTGGTCATCAGGAAAACTGTGAGTGTGTAAGATGTAGAAACAGCAGTGGAGTAGTGGCGAAGGCAGTACTTCCGCCAGTGACATTGATGAAGCCAAGTTGCCTTTATAGCCAGGGGACAGAGACATCTCTCAGGCCCTGGTTTCTCACTCAGATACCAGCCAAGTAATGAGAAGTCTCAGGGAACACAGTGGTCCACACTGATGGAGCTGTATGATCTGGCACTTTGATGCCATGTGAGCTACTTATTGCTGCCAATGTCGCAAGCTACAATGAGAAGAGGATAAGCTCACTAACCAGGACATTGAGACCAGTGATGGTATTAGTGTGTTGGATGATTTCAACAGGAGAGTTTCTTCCCTTCTCTGGGCCTCTATGTCTCACTCACATGTGGAGTAGCAAAGCATTGTGATTAAGGGGATGGACCTGTTACCAGACTTCCTCGGTTCAAATCCCACATCACCATCTACTGTGTGAGCCTGAGCAAATTATTTCATCACCTCATGTCTGTAATTCCCCATCTATAAGATGACAGAAATGTGGACCAGGGATTTAGCTCAGTGGTTCCAGCTAGGTCTCGAGTTCGACCCCCAGTAACCATATACAACAATGCCAGGAGTGGAGATTCACTCCTACCAGCAATCAATACCACATTCCACAGTGCTGGGCATGGTGGCTCACACCTGTAATCCCAGCCCTCGAGAGGCAGAAGCAGGAGGATTGCTGAGTTGGAGGCTGAACTCAGGGCCAACCTGAACTACAAAACAAGACCCTGTCTCAAAAAAAACAACCCCCCCAAAAAAAAACAAAACAAGAAAAACAGAAAGAAATAAATGAGAGAATGCTTGAAAAATCCAAAGTGTAAATAATGTAAAGAGCAAAATAAAGCGCACATGATAGGAAACAGGGAAGTAGACCTTATGCAAATAAAGAGGACATCTAGGGATGGGGAAAAAGGAGAGGGTGGATGGGGAAAAGGGAAGTAAGAAGGACTGAGCTGTGATATGATTATGTGCCAATTCCCCACGATGAATGTATTCATTATGTATTGCAAACACACACTAATACAATGACTAAATGACTGCAGAAATGTAATGACTTGGATCTGTATCTTACCTAGTATAATGTAAGTGTTCACTATTGTTCTCAGTCAGTGAAGCACATGGAACACATGTCCTCAAGTATTTCTAAGGTTCACCTTCCCTACTGGATACCCCGAGCTTTATCCTGATGCTGCCTATTGCCTCACTGCAGGCCGCCCATACTCTCTCAACTTCAGCCTCTGGCTCTTGGAGTTACACTCAAAATGCCTCCCTTGCTCACATGCTTGCTCCCCTCAATTGCTACGCAGAAATTTCCCAAGACCCCCATCATCCTAGCGATTCCTTCTAACCTGAATGAGTTGTGTGCCTTCTAATACGTCTTCAATTTGGTCACAAGTGCATCTCTTACCTTCTCTGTTTCACGGTTAGATCTCTGAGACAACAATATTTTCCATTTCTTTTAACCCACCCCCACCCCGCCACAGTAAGCCCATGAAAAGAGTTGAATGCCTACCTGTTGTGTCAAAAGCGAAGTCTGGCCTGTCTCAGCACTGTTCCTGAGTATAGACAGCCGTGAGTATTGGCAAAGGGAGGGGGTATTATAATCTGCTTCAATTGGTCTTTGCCTAGAAAACCTTGGCCAAAGTATTCCCCTCACTAGCACAAAGTGATCCACCAACGTTAACCCACATCTATGTTTTTAGGCTTTTTCATTTCTTCATACCTCTTTCTAAAAACTAAAAATGTTTGTGGTTATATAGAATGGTAGTAGGAAAGACATAACAGGAGCCACGTGTTCTAGTTTCAATTCCTGGCTCTTCCTCTAACTCCCTAGTAAAACTTTTTGTAAACCACAACCTTTGTGTTTCTGTCTGTACAAAGGAAGATTATAATATGTAATTCCCACCATCATTTGCCTCTGCAGATGCTTTAACCTTCTGTGAGTCCGCAGAAGCACTGAATTGTAAAAATTCAAACACACTCCAGGCAGCTATGAAAGTGCATCTTGCTTGACGTTCCTTTAGCATGCCTTGTGGCTGCTGATTGGTGAGACTACCTCGGAAATCAATCTTGAAAGCATTTATTAAGAACTTCAAAGAGGTTCGCATTATTCAACCCCGTACTTTCGTTCCTGTGAAATCATTCAAAATATAATGCTTATGCATAAGGCCTTAAATAATGGCGATATTTATAACAACAAAAACAAAACAACCTAAATGCTAAGTACCAAAAGGGCTAAGTAAACCATGCATTCCACTCTGTTGAAAATTACATGGCTTTAAAAAATCTAAAACATATTTATTCTATTAAATAAAAAAAATTAAATATGCCAAACTGAAAGCATCTCAACATCCCTTATAAAAAAAGAAAAATTCTGCAAAAAAGAAAAATTGAAAGATAACAAAATGGTAAAATTTAATGTAAAAATGTCCCCAAATTATAAAATATTAGCACATTTTACAACAGAGAATATAGTTCATTTATAATAAGCTGTTTAACAGAATCTAAGGTGACATAAATTATAAATAGATGCTCATTTCACAGACAATGGAATATACCTCCCCGGAAGTTATGTCAGAAACTAGAACTGCCCAACCTTCCTCCTCCTGAAGAGAACCCTGAGGAGTGGCCCTCGCTGTCGAGTTTGGGCGAGTCACTTAACCTCTCAGTACTTCCACTTACTCCAACTACAAAATAGGGATTAATTCCACACTGCGGTTTACACAAAGCCTGGCCTACAGTAAGTACCTAATTAGGTTGGCCATTATTAGCTATGATAATCATTACAAGTCCCTTTTAATTCTGACAGAAAGCAAACACAAACAGAAATTTTCCAGCAAGGTTTGTGCTTGTTATTTGCCAAAATAAGAGAATGGCACACTTGTATCCACAATATTTTTCTTTAATTTTTACATTTTTCTTATATTAATGAAAACAATTCTGATACAAGTGAAAGGGGAAATGCAACAGCAAAAGCCAGGGAATGGGTTTCTTTCTCACACACTCATTTTAAAAGACACAACAAAGTAGGGAGGGAAAAGAACAGGGGCGTATGATTTCGGAGATCCTGTCATATAAAGTCTAGACACCAAACTGCAGTGTGGGACAAAGAGGGGCCACTGTCCTGCAGTGGCCTCCTCTGCCAGCCTCTTTCTCTGCTCTACTGCTCAGAGTAAGCAATTGCAGTCATTAGCATGAGTGTTGTGACAATTCTACCCACCTGAACATTCAGGAGGTGGATTTATTTCTTAATACCTTTCTCTTGCCCACAAAAGATTTGAAATAGCTACATTTAAAAATTAAGTGAGTAACAAGTGCAGTGGCGTGTACCTACAATTTCAGCTACTCAGGAAGATGAGGCAGGAGCTCAAGGCCAGACTGGACAAGACAGCAAGACTCTGTTAAAAAAAAAGAAAAAGAAAGAAAGAGGGAGAAGCAAAGCAAGGAATAAGATCATACTAGCAACAAATACATAGGAAAATATCAGACAGTGCATCGAAAGGAAAGAAAACAGTGTGGGTTTCTGAGTTGGAGGGCAGTTCAAATATGACTCTAAAGTGAATGGAAACTCTAATGTGTATACATACATATCACAGGTTAAAAGCGGGCAACACAGGCTGCCGAGCTGCATTTGCATAGAATCGCACTGAACAATGTCCACGGTGACATCCAGCACTGTGTCATAGGACTTTTGTCCTACACTGTGTAAAGAATCATCTAGATTCTTTGAGGAACAACTACATTAATCTTGGAAATTCTCAGAAGCCCAAGTTCCTGAAGGTTAGAAAAATGACAAGGATAAATATTTTTTCAGAAAATGCTAAGAGAAGAAAAAGGTTAAGTAAATCCAATTTTACTCACAGAACAGTATTTTTTTTTTTACTTTTATAATCAAAATTTTGTAAAATGATAAGAACAGCACAGGGTACCAAGTGACAATAAGGACTGTGCTATGAAGAAAAAAATCCTGCTGATTCAATATAATTTTCTTTTCTTTTCTTTTTTTTTTTTTTTTAGGTTTTTTGAGAAAGGGTTTTGCTTTGTGGTTCAGGCTGGCCCTGAGCTCAGCCTCAAACTCACATCACCGCAATCGTCCTGCCTCTGCCTCCCGAGTGCTGGGATGACAGGCTCATGCCTGGCACTGTGGTATGTGGTACTGATTGCTGCTGGGTGTGAGTCTCCACGCCCAGTATGGTATGTGGTTACCAGGGAATCAAACCTGGGCCCTTGCGCTTGCAAGACAGGTGCCAGAACCACTGAGCTAACTCCCCGGCCCCAATATAATTTTCATTGGTAACAAATGACAAATCTAATGGATTTTAGGATAGCAAGTAACATAATATGTATTGACCTTAGAAAGGTTTTTCACTGTGCTCTTGGCCATGACTTAGTCATTAAGAGGCTTGAAAAATATAAGCCAAGGCACAATTGGCACCAGAGGATGATATTGACAGAGTGGTTTTTGATAGTTCAAGAAGAGTCAGAGGCAGGGAAGTACCCTGCTTTATGTTTCTCTGGGAACTGACCTGAGGCTGACACTATTTAATATTTTCATCAATGTTTCAGTTGATGGAAGACAAAATACACCTATTAATTACAGGAAAAAAAGGAATGGAGATTTTTAATGGAGAGATAATAGGTTACATGATAGATATCAATAGCTTCATGCTCCATCTCTAAAAGCAAAAGGAAGCAGGTGGAGAAGCACATAGGAAGGAAAGGCAGAGAAAGCTAAGACTCATCTTTGGTGCATGTCACATTCTAGGGAAACCCAAAATGAGGTCAAAGAGAGTTAAAGAAGGGAGAGCAAATAAACAATGGTGTCTCAGAAAAAGAGTTCTTTGTAGACACACAGATCAGGGAGCTAGTGGAGAAGGCCAGCAAGTTATTTACAAACATAACTGCAGGTCAGAATCTGATGGTGATGTGTGACTAGCAGTCTGAACATTTGTGGGGGAAGCGTACATGAGGTCCCAGATTGCCAACCTTGCCTCAGGAATGTGTCTAAGATAACCGACACAGGTGAAGGAAGCAGCTACCATGGATAGCATTTATCAGGGCTGCTTTTCGCCTATGAGGGTCAAGTAGTTAAGGGACTGAATGTGGAAACAGCGTTGATGGCATGCTACCCTGTGACGGAGGAGCCTCGGAAACCAAAAGCACTGAAGGATATGCAGTGTAGTGACAGAAATGTATTTAACAAGCCCAAAACCATGATAGAAGGCCCCCAGGTGGTCAAGAGGGAAATGTGGGACAATGCTATGGTTCTGCAAAAGGATTCTGTCACTAGGAGTCCCAGGAAGAAAGCAAAGGAGGAAGAGCAAGAGGCAGGCTTGGCTGAGGTGTGAAGTCCCCAGAGCTCCAGAAAGCGAGTTGGAATGCTTCCACCAAAGTCCAAATCCAGCCCACACCAAGCTCTACTAACAAGTACTAAAAGAACACGATAGTGTCTATATATGATCTGGAAAACCCTAAATGAGAAAGGACATAAAAAGCCGAGTACAGGACATTCTTCGATTTGTTAAGGCGCTGAAGGGGGCCGGAAAGGAAAGAAACCCAATCTTGCAGCCGCCCCTCTGGCTCCTCCCCAGCCCCTCACCCTGCCTTGGCCAGCGGATGCCAGCTTGGACAGTCTTGCAAGGAAAGCGAGCCTCGTGGGAGCACATAGTTGTTAACGTCCGTCTCATGCAGGTCTTGGCTTGTGGATTTATTATTGAGGATTATCTGGGCACCTGTGATGATCAGAGAAGACAAATTACAACTTTTATAATCCTGGTAATAGCTTTTAAAATATGCTTACTTTGAAATTCCATAGTATTTTAATATTTGCTCATTATTCAAATACAGAGAAATGTATAGAAAAGGAAATATGGTAATGTTCCTTCACATCAGTAATCCTTCCATACAGCTAGAGCTAATTAATATTATTAGTTTGGAACATGTTCTACCAGATGTATTGCTATATAATTACATACACAGACACACATACACTTCTTCAGTTAGCTAATCAGTGACCAGCCCATGTCAGTCATGTAGTCCTTTATTTTACCATATGCCTATCTCTTGTATGTTTGAACAACTTTTTAATAGTTTATCTTATTTTTGGTTCTCAGGGATCAAACTCAGGACCTTGCGCTTGCGAGGCAGGTGTTGGAATCATTGTGTGTTTAACAAGAGCATATTCTTTGGTATTGATACACCACCACTTATTTATTATTATTGGCCTAACTAATGGACAGTTATATTGGCTATCCAAAATTGCCTTTACACTGTTGTACAATGTTTAGTTTTACAGTACAAACAATACTTTGATAAAATTTTATATACAAGCACTTTAATATATACTGAGTAATCTTTATGAGACAGAAAACATTCCTGAAAGTCTAATTTCTCAGCATATACAATGAAATATTTTTTGTAAAAGCTGCTGAACTATTACCCAGAATCGCTATTCTAATTCACTTTGAAAAGTATAGAAGATGGATTTAGCTCAGTGGTGCCATTGCCTACCTTGAAAGCACAAGTTTCCTGGTTCGATCCCCAGTAACCACATACAACAATGGCAGGCGGGTGTGATGACTCATGCCCACCAGCAATCAGTACCACACACCACAGTGCCTGGTGTGGTGGCTCACGCCTGTAATCCCAGCACTTGGGAGGCAGAGGCAGGATTTCTGAGTTTGAGGCTGAGTTCAGGACTAGCCTAGGAACAACAAACCTAGACCCTGTCTCAAAAAAGCTAAAAACAAAAAGTATAGAAGAATAAGTCTTTGCCATCAACTCCAAATTCTGTCTCTCTCTCTCTCTCTCTCTCTCTCTCTCTGCTTATTGGAAAGACAAAACAAAACTCATTGTTTTTAAATTGGATCTACATTTCCCCTTTATCAATACCTGGGGATCCTTGCATATTATCCAATTAGATTGAGCAGCTTTTCAAACATTGATTAGCCATTTTTATTTTTCTGTGAATTGCTCGTTCAATTACTTTTATTTATTTGGTTAGTGCGTGTTTTGTCTTCTTTATTCTGGTGTCTGTGACTTCTTTCTACCTTAAAGATATTAACCCTTTGTCATGTACGGTAGAGTTATTTTCTTACACTCTATTCTTTATCATTTATGTATTATAACATATAACATATTAAAACTGTTTTCATGAATGAGTTTTTCCTGTCATTCTTCATATATATTACCCAGTGCAAACATCTCCTTCTCCTTGACACAGAAACTGTGTGGTGCTTTTAACCACTGGGCACTTCGAACATTCTCTTTACCTGGCTGCCCAGCTGACCCTCAGCTAAACTACGTGGACTTGTTTTTTCCCAGCATTCCCTTCCTAACCACAGCCACTAAGGACCAAACAGGGGCCAGGTGGTGAAGGCACAGCCTCCGGGTTTCTCAGTGCGGCTCCCACAATACGTTTCCTGGAAACCAACATGGCTACTGATCCCACCTTGTCTCAGCTCCACACAAGACTTGCCTCACCCACAAGCTTGCCCTGCTGTCCTTAGTGCCCAGTGGCTTCACTAGCCATGTGTGTAATGCCTTCAGTCACCCCGCCTCTGACTTCTCCAGGATCTTACTCTGACCTTAGCTGCTCACCTCTATGGTCGCATGCTACACCTTGACGTTCTAAATGCTCCTTCCGTGACCTCAATTCACAAATCCCAGTCTGACTGTTGCTTTCTTAGTTATGCCTAACACCCTAACTACAGCAGCACTAAACACCGTCAGAATGTATAACCTATACTAGCTCTACTACCTTTGAAAAAAGGAGGGTTTTTTTTTTTGTGGTATTGGGGATCAAACTCGGGCCCTTGTGCATCCAAGGTAGGCGTGGTAACACTTGAACTAAATCCTCAGCCCCTGAAAAATTTTTAAATTAGCTGGGCTTGAGGTGCAGGCCTGTAATCCTAGCCCTCTTCGAGGCTGAGGCAGCAGGATCACAAGTTTGAACACAGTGGGGCAACTAAGTGACTTAGTGCAATCTGGCGAGAGGGAGAGAAGAAGAAGAGAGAGGAAGAGACAAAGAGGGGAAGATAGAGAGAGAGGAACAGAGAGGAGAGAGAGAGAGAGAGAGAGAAGCTTGGGATGTGGCTCAATGCAAAATCCCTGAGTTCAAGCTGCAGGACTGAAGGAAAAGTTAAATCCTTAAGTTTTATTGTTAAACAGAATCAATAGAACTTACTCTGTCATATACACATATAACTACAGTATTTTCCTGACCAGTCAGTACATTAGTGGCAAGTCAAAATTTGCCCGCTACGTTGCGGTCTTTTCTATACCATTTAAAGTTAGCTTGTCATTACTTTGATATCTTATCTCTCATGAAATTTTAACCAGGTTCTACCAACCTTTAGCTCAAAGCAGACAAGGCACCCAAAGTTACTTGAATCGAGCCCTTTAACCCATTTTGGACTAGTGTTTTTTCATCACTTTTTACAGCACTTAAGCATCATAAAGACCCTCACAATCCCAGCTTCATATGCACAGTCACTGCACCACCTCGTGGCCATATGGATGAACTGCAAGTCTCTGCCAGCTGGCAGCCTGCCAAAATTCTCCCTGCTGAAGCTTAGTAAAGGCTCCATAACTATACGACTTCCGTCTTTCACTTTGCAACTACCAAATTCGAAAGAGAAAGCTGTGTTAGCAAGGCTCACCCACTGTGTCTCCTAATCTGTCAGTCAGTGTGCGTGTACGTGTCCACATGCACAAGTTCTGTCTCAACTAGCTTTAAAGGCTCAATCGGAAATCCTGAAAGTCAAATAAATGGTTTTCTGGAATAGACGAAACTACTACAAATGTTTCCCATTTAGCAATCTGCCTGCTAAATGACTGTTCAAACTTAACACCAAGGCGCCTATTTGAACATACAATTTTTTGTACAGTTCTGTACATCTAGTTTAGAGAGTTTCAATGTCTTTTTTGTACATTGGGCCTTGTTTATACAGTACTGTAATTTTCTCTAATTATACTGTATAGTACACAACTGTAGTTGTGTGCTCTGCTATACATTATAGTACTGCATGTAAGAGTTATGCAAATATAAGCAAAATCATCAACTTGAGGTTCCTTTGACTATTTCTTTATCTTTTGAATATACAATTCCTCATTTAGCAACAAATTCATTTAATGGCCCAGTCACAGGAATGAAAATTGCTCATTAAATGAGGAGTGCTTGTACACTAAAGCTGAGTCAGTCGACAAGTGCAATTCACTCACCAGGTCATTGGCTTCCACTATAAGGATGAACATCTATTAGGTTTTAGGATCCAAACGATGAGGGAGTAGTCTAGGCCACAGTGCTGCCTTAGTAATGTAAGCTGAACTACATTTCCCAGGATTCCCTTTCCTTGCTCTTTTAATTCTTGTGGGTGACCTGAAGGGCAGAAAGGAAGCAAACATTTTGCCACTCACATGCCTGGTCATTTGTCTTCTGTCTCACCTTTCTGTTGTAGGGGAAGAGCTGGGCCTGTGAACAATCCATGTTTCCTGTATCCTTTAGCTTCTCCAATTTCTGAGCCAAGTATGTGTGTTTAGCTTGGTGACAAAGTGTCTCGGCCTCTGCCTCTACCTCTGCCATGACATCAAAGTCAAGGCAATAAGTGCTAAAGTGGGTTTGTGCCCATCCTTACATAGTCCTCCGTGTTCTTGCCTTTCCCTATTATACATCTATCTTCCCCCTTCCCTACTGTGGACTCCAAACTTCAGCATCAGACACCAAATGACTATTTTACCACTACTGTCTAACCAGCTCCTATTGTTGAACATCAAATCCCTGAAACAAATCTCTTCCTAGACAGATACACACCCTGTGGTTCTGCTCCTCTCATGTGACCCCTGATAGACACAGCCTGTTACGGTGGATCTCACAAGTACCCTGAGCTGCCCTTCAAGTTAGTGAAGCGTTCCCAAACAGTATCCAAAGAAGACGGCTCAGAACAACTTCCCCATAGGAAACATTTAACCTAAACACACATCCTGAGTGTCTGCTATGGGCAAGTCAATATTGGGAGACAGATACTGTCTAAAGGGCATACTCTTACACTAAAGAATGCATTTATAGTTCAACAACAGATATAAAAGGCAAGCACACAAGAAATACAATTTAAGGTGATATGTGACAAATTTTTAAGATACGTTTAAATTGCTGTCAGGTTTTCTAAGCATCTGATAGATAATTGTATAGAAATGGCCACAAATACCCTATTCCATGGCCTTTGAGGATGCATGGGCCGTTGTCTAGGTTTTCAGAGCACACGGAAGCTGGGTAGAAGAACCTAAAGAGATAGGACACCATCAAGAGCTCCCCTTGGCTCGAGCTCATATGTGTGACAGACAGGCCATCAGGGGCCAGACCCTAAAGTGTCCTGTATGCTACACTAAGAATTTGGAGAGGTACTCAAATGCATTCATTGAACATGTTTCATCTACAAAAATACCATTCTGTTGACATATGTATGTATTGGGGGTGTGTGTGTGTGTGTGTGTGTGTGTGTGTGTGTGTGCATTTACAGGTTCAAATGAAATGCAAAGAATAGTAACAACATTTAGTTCTATTACTGAAGATGATCATAGTTTTTAAAACAAAGATGGAGCATAGGGATGATGGTAGAATGACATAATATAGCCACTGCGACTGTGGAAAATGCAATACATGAGGTTGATGTTCACATCTTAGGTGCTCTGTTCTACATCTGAGGGATTCTGAGTACAGAGCTCAGCACACCACTTGCATCTGTGAAACAAGAATCCTGATACTGCTGATGATAAACATGGTCAATGTCCTTATGCATAACAAAACAAGGGGGTCTCCCAACAGTAGATAGATGTTATTGTGGCCAAAAAAATGTTCAGTGTGTCTAAGTGTAGCACAGAACCCCATGGGGAAAGAATTAGAGAAAAATTATGCAGAAACTGCAGAAATTTCCTTTCTAAGGAATTTTAAGTAGAACAATCTCTTTTCATTTATAGTGAATTCAAGAATGGGATAACTTATCTGAATACAAAGAATGGGTAAAATGTAAAACATTTACAAGAAAACCAGTGTAGGTGTTTCATTAAAATGTATTGAATGAATAAAGCTTATCAGTCAAAATAATAATCCATTACCAATTGTACTCAAATTGTCAAGTACCAGAAATATGTTCTAAAATGCTTTAAATGCTCTAACTCACTGAATCATTACCAAAAAGCTATAGGATAAAATGGTCATAACATAAATCTCATAAATGGAGAAAGTAGGGGTCAGAAAGATGAAGTTATTTACCCTTGGCTTCAGAGATTGCTTGTAACAATTTCACTTTTGTAGCCAAGATTCCTGAGTTAGGGTGAACATCAATAGGCCATGAAACAGAAGGAGCCAAAGAAAAGGAACATCAAAATGCTGAGACTCTTTTGTTAAACATTAAGGCAGGGCTGTGAGTACACACCACACTCGGACAGACCTGGGACTGAGTATCAGCTGTTACTGATTCCCTGAGTGACATTTGCCGAGGCACTGCCTCTCTGCACTTTAAGATAAACCTGGGAAATGGGGGAGTGGAGCACGGTTTTGTCTGATGCTGTTAGAACTGAGCGATATTCTTTAGATGCTTTCAGATGATGTGAAAAGAATTTTTGCTGCTTTCCATGTCTCTCATCCACCAAGTGCAGGCAACATATTCCTCCCTCTTCCCTACACAGAAGCACAACGTGTAGATTGTGTTTAGTGATGGTCTCTAATAAGAAACACAAAGTATAAAGCAGTGTGGGCCTGGTTCAGACCACAGGCATCAAAACCATTTTGTTGAAGATTAAAATATTCTCAAGTGGCCCACAGTCGAACTAAGAATTTTAACAGTGGAAAGCAAAGCACAGAAATACAGGTGAAATATCCTCACACCAAACAGTTTCCTACTTCCATTTATGAGAATTTTAGAAACATTTATGGGCCCAGTAACACTGGGTTCAGCAGTAGGGGGGTGGCAGGCTGTCCCTTCAAGGACAAAGGAATCAAGAAATTCCCTCCAGAGATCAGGGACTATGTGTCCAAAGAGGGGAGGCAAGTGCCAAGCAGGGTACCATCCACAGGACCTGAGGAAAGCCAGGCATTTATTTTGAGCCTTCCTAATTGGAAAATAACCCAGCATGAATTACGGGAACTGCCAGGGCTGATTTGCTAGCTTGGCTGTGCGCAGAGCTCAGGGGCCTCCACCTCCTGGTGTTGTTCTGTTCTACAAGAGAACTCTAGATGGCGTAGTGAAAAGGCCTTGGCGCCTTGGTGTCAACGGACTGAGCTGCAGTCTGACATGTCTCTCTTGGAACTTCAATTTACTTCCCCATATAATGAGGAGACCACAAAAAGGAACTTCTTTGGGAAAAAAATAAAACTTCTTCTAGGGAGGCATCCAGATGTAACACTTCTAGATGATGTCTGGGAATTTCTTCAGTATATCATAGGCTACAAGGAAATTGTAGTGAGCACATACAGTGAGCGACATGGATCAAGGGTTGGTCACTCCTGAAGCTCAGTGGCAGGGAAAAGGAGCTTTATTCTACTTTTGTACAGGTTTGAGCCTTCCCGTAATAAAATGTTTTAAATAATAAATAAAGTGAGCAGCTTGCTTTCTGGATTTAAAGCTAGGTGGGGTCCTGAAATTGTGGGCAAGTTAATTAAGCTTTCCTGAGTGTCAGTGCCCTCCTCTGTAATAGGCGGGAAACAGCCATTCTTGCCTCACAGATGGCTGTGAAGATTAGATGAGGTTGTGTATCTACAGGACTTACCAGCTTGGCTGAATGCAGTTTCAACGCATATTGGCTGCTGTTACCATTATGTGAAAGGCCAGGAGGACCAAGCACCTGGTCTTCATTTAGTAACCAGTGTGAATTGTTGTGAGCATTGGCAGTGGCAGCATCAGGACTGGTCATGCCAAGCTCCCATACGGAAGGGGATACAAGCAGATTTGGGCACCCAGGTCTTGTGGCCGAGTATGACTCGGCTGCTCTCAATGGAGAGGAGCTGGAGTAATTGTGTTCAGAAGTTTCCATTCACAAGTCAGGGCCATTGAGCAGCCTCAATTTGAAGTGTCAAACTCTTCCTCCACAGTGCCCAGGTGAGCAGGAGACAGAGATTCAAGATGGCAGCAGCTCAAGCAAGAGGATTTACTCACAACTGTTTAGAGCAGGATTCTTGGGACTGGGATAAGGATGACGATGGGAGCTTCTTTCTTTTTCTTTCCTTCTTTCTTTCAAGACAGGGTCTCACTTTCGTAGTTCAGGCTGGCCCTGAGCTCAGCCTTGAACTCACAGCAATCCTCCGGCCTCTGCCTCCTGAGTGCTGGGATTACAGGTGTGAGCCACCATGCCCGGCACTGTGGTATGTGGTTCTGATTGCTGGTGTGTGTGTCTCCATGCCCGGCATTGTTGTATGTGGTCACTGGGGATCGAACCTGTGCCCTTACACTTGCAAGGCAGGCTCCAGAACCACTGAGCTAAATCCTCAGCCCAGCAGCTACTTTCTTGACAAGCATTCTCTGAGCTGCCCTCTGAGCTTCCCGCTCCATGAGCCCTACCATACAGCCAAGCACTCAGTGCAGATTGGAAAGGAATGGGCTACAAGACCAAAATCACAATCCTAGAAGGTGCACAGCAGGTCAGCAGACCAGAGCTGCTTAAATAAATGGCTCTAGACTCAGGCTGAGCTCATTCCCAGGGCCTGGGGCTGGCCTAGCTCTTGGGTGTGAGACACGGTGGGCCAAGCGACGGAAATCAAGCAAGCAATGAGAGTGGAGACTCCACAATCCCCCGAGTGACCCGTTAGTCTCCAGCCCTCCTGGGCTTCTCCCAGCTTGAACTATCCGAGTCTGGCTCACTCCACTTGGTATGAACATAGTCGAGCAGTCAGGGAGCTGTCACTTGCTCTGCTTGCTCACTCTCACCGATGGACTCTTGTGCCGTGCTAGTGGGAGCTCATTAAAACTCTATTAAGATGGCTATCTGCCCATTTCAGATTTTATATGTTTGTTAGAGTCACTGACACCTGATAAACCTATTCAAATTCATCTGGGAAGTTTCCGTGCCTAGAACAAGGAGCAAGAGACTTTAATTGGAACAAAGGTCCAAATAGAGTGATATTCAACGGTGACCCTGAGAAGAGATAGGGCCAGATCGCAGACAGCTTTGTACACTTAGCAGAGGGGCAGGACATCAATCTGCAAACAGTGCAAAGCACGGAAACTTTCTGAGGAGGGCAGCAGCGTGGTGAGACCTACAACTCAGGACAGTAGTGCTCTACGGGACACTGGCCTTAGGAGCCTGGAGGATGTCAATGAAGACACAGCAGAGATGAGACTTCACTTCATCAGCAATGGGGCCCAGGAAACCTTCATTTATAATCACATCAGGGAGACTTCTGAGACCACAGGTCCATAGATCCAGTTCTGTGAAAGTGTTTTAGATAAATCCTACTCAGTCTTACCTGCCTATTCCATTTCGGGAAGACTCTGTGTGAATCTTTGATGAAATTCATGAAGTCTTTGTTATCTAATCTTGAGTGCTTTGATGGACACACGATCCCCTTCTGCATAGCTTCAGGGACAGAAGGCCACATTGAGACCTGAAAAAGCCATGTTCTTGTGCTTTGGATTAATCCTTGGAAGGCTGGTTAGGAGTGGCTGGATTTGGTGGCTAGGTCTATTCAAGCTATGGCCCAGCATGCTTTTGTGAGACTACTTGAAGGTCCCTCGAGTCACATGAAATGCACGAGAGCAGGGGCAAGACACAAACAGTATGACTTTTCTTAGCTCAGTTAGGCATCATTAAATCATACCAATAGCAGTGAAGTCACAAGATCTAACCAGACATCACGAGAACAGAATTTAGGATTATTGAACCTTATCCTGTCCTTAAGGCAACAAGACTGAAGTTTTAAAATGCAAACAGGATAAAAGCAAACATTCATTTTCTTTTCTTTTTTTAAAAGGTGGAATGAGCTAGCTGAATTCACAAGGCCTGTGTGCCCCTTTCCCTGAGGGCCCTTCGTGACTGCTAATCTGATAAACTAATATGTGCTAACTCTGAATGGGTTACTCTGCTTTCTCACTCCTTGGTGGCATATATGCATTTTAATAGGGTCCTCTGATCATGCTTTCACCCAGACCAGAGACTTGGAACATGGCTATTCCAGGCAGCAGGCCAGACCTCTGACGGGGGCAACTAGAGCTCTGGGACTCTGGAGATCTCATCAGGCAGACAGGCCTGTGCTCTGATGATGCTGGGTGGAGAGGTGGGAGGGGAAGGAAGGCTGGGAAGTGAGTCATCCTCCTTACATGAGATAAAGTAGGTCCCAAGCCAGCCAGGGCGAGCAGATGATGCACTTTTATTGCTGGAGAGAAAAATCTGTGACTCATTTGGCATTTTGCAGATTAGGTCTTTCAGAATACTCCAGTCACTAGATACATTTACAGCTCAGAAGCAAACCTTAGGAAAGATATTTATACATGTAATGGTGTGACATTTGAAATATATTTATTTATTTTTTAGCAAAGCTTTTTAAAAGTGGCTTGGAATAGGATATATTCTAATGGTTGCTTGTTTTCTTGCCAATATTTTCATTTTCTGCTTGACAGAGTCTATTCTTTCTGAAGACATGGGAATTCAGCAAACTTCTAGCCTTCCTGCTATTAAGAGTAAAAATACTAATTATAATATATGTAAGATTTAGTATATCTGGAGTAGTATGTTAAGTGCTTTACCAATATTAACTTGTTTAATTTTCACAATAAGCATCTAGAGTTGTGAGTGTTTTTTTCCCCCTCTGTTCACAGGAGAGGAAGCCAAGGCCTAGGGAGGTTAAGGACTTCCCCAAGGTCACAGAGAAAGCACCTGGTGGAAGGACTGTGCTTTAAACTCAGGCAGTATGTGGCTAGAGCCTTTGCTGTCAACCTTCGACACCAGCAGCAGTCAGGGTTGAGGGCTCAGGCCCACACCCTGCTGTCCTCCTCTTTCGGAAGAAAAAATACGATGCACCGTTGAGCTTTTTAAGAAAAGAAATTGAAGGCTAGAGATGCAGCTCAAGAGTACAGCACTCACCTCGCATGTGGAAGACCTTGTGCTCCATCTCTAGCACTGCAATCAATCAATCGATTCATGCAGATATAAAATACTATGATAGAAAGTAGGGAGAGAGTTCATTCTCAAGAAGAGGATCAAGAGATGGAGGGAGGAGAGGGGAGGGGGGCGGAGCGAAGAGAGTTGAGATGTGCTGTGTACACGCACCCACTCCATACATGGAGTGTAAACATTATGTGCTGCAAATGTATCCGAATAAAAAACTCAAAAAAGTGAGAACAATATGATTTAATATTTTCTGTTAAGATTATTTGCAGTTGTGTTTGTGTGTTACAGACTTGTTAGATTTCATCATGATGATTTTGGGGGCAGAGGTTGGTAATTTCACTTTTTACCTTATACATATTTGCAGCTTTAATTCATATAAATGCACATCAAACAAACAAGCACAGTTGAGGAGCTGGTAGACATCAAGTATTTGAGCCTCCTGAGGCACGACTGAAGCTTTTACTTAGGCTCACATAGTGTTTGGTCAGATTCTCCTCAACCCTCAGTCCTGAGAGGAAAGTTGAGGTTCTCCTCACCGTTAGGCCTCAGGGAACACTTTTCCTGTAGCAGGTATTCAGTATGTATAGTTTGTCGCATTGCGGTCTTGGGAAGCATGCTGTTTAAGTCATGCCTCTCTGTTTTCTTAAATTCTGGGAAACAGCTGATTTTTCAATACTTTTGAAAAGTCATTTGGCTATCTGGCTCTGGAACTGACGATACTCTTCTCCAAAAGGCAAGAAAATAAATATTTTCAGCGTTTCCAGTCATAGGATCCATGTTGTAACTATTCCTGCTGGTATAACTTGGAAGCAGCCTGAGAAGATATGCAAAGAAATATGCATTGCTGTGTTCTGACAGCACTTTATTTACAAAAGCAGGAAGAGGGAAAATTGGTCCCAGGGCAGTCGTGTTTGGACCCCCGGCTCCGGTTGTCCCGAGAGCAGGGTCTTATAAACTGAGACACAGTTGATATGCTCTATTTGCACAATACCTTATCAGGGTTTTGCACATTTGTGAAGGTCTGAGTGTGGTACTTTGGTATTTTTGAGGTGTGGTCCAGACTCTTTTGACAGTCAAAACTGTGAGCCTTCTTTCTTCTCATTATATTAAACACTAGGATTCGAAATCCCACGGGGTTATGTCAAGAGTTAAGACATCATGCATTGCTTGTTAGTATTTTCTACAAAATACTCTGTGTGTTTGTTTACTTTAGTTCCTAGTGAGGACAAGAGGGGAGGAAGTCCTAGCCCACTGCAAAGGGCCACTGTGCTGAAGGAATACTCTTGTCTCCCCCTTCTCGACTTTCAAGTGTCTGGAATGGCCTTTAGGAAAATACTAGAAATCAACGAGAGAAATCAATACTAGAGATCAGCTCAACTGTCTAAGACCACGTCATCTACCCTCACCAAGGGAAAAGCAGACCAAAGCTTACTCCCTGAATATTTGAAGTTGTTGACCTCCACGTTCCTGTTTAGCTTTTCTCATTGGACCTTCGAACTGTTGAGATTATTGGTTGCACAATGAAGTGCGTGTGTGCATGTATGCATGTGTCTTTGCTCGTGCAGGAGAGCTGGTAGAGATTGAATCTAGGGGCCTGTGCATACTAAACATGCACTCTACCACTGGGCTACCTTCCAGTCCAATTGATGCTCAATCAATAGTTGATAGACAAAATCTCATAAGTATAGTTTACTAAGGATACTTACACTTCATACCCTAGTTTGTAGTTTTCTTTCCTCTAATCCCTTGCAGCTCATATCATCTCTTTATTTTTATAAATCATTATCAAGTTAATTATTATCAATACAGATTAATGTGCAGACTAACAGGCCAAAAACCACGTAAAAAGAATAAAGCAATTATACTAAATCAAGGTACATTTTTAGATATATTGGTCACTCTGGATTACAATAATTTACCACTCTCTCTTTCTGTCTTTATGCATTTCTACCTCTATCTCTGTCTTTTATTTTGCACTAAAAGTCTCTTTGGAAAGAAGCAACTGTAAACCAATCTCAGAGAAGGTCCTAATCACAAGAGCCTAGAAAAATGTATACAGTGAATATAAGTAGGACAAACTGTGCTCAGGACTGTAAAAGCCAAGATGTTCATGCATTCACTTAATCTCTACCTTATGGATAGAAGGGACAGACAGGAAATTAAGAGTGAAGTGCTCTTCTCTCATACTACAAGTTCTTAGATATGAAAGTATCTACTTTAATAACTTTTAAATTAAAGTATGTGTGCATTTCATTTGACAACAAACCTTGTCTTTTGCGGACAGTGTATTTTTACACTGAAAACAAGGAGTCCCAGCAGGAAGCCCCCAAATTAAAATCATTGTCCTGTGAGGGGTTAGAAGGCTTGCCGTTCCCATTCCTGGCCAAGGATGTCAGAATGTCTAGTGGCTACAAAGTTTGAAATCATGAAATGACTCAGAGCCAGTAATTTAAACTTTATTTCATATTTATTGTTAAATTACACAAAATTAGTGAATTATTTGTAAAGCCATACCACTGGACAGATGTTTACAGTTGAAATCATGAGATTTACATGATGAGGACAAAAATGTATATTTATAACACCCCCTATGTACAATAATCAGTATAGACAGAGAAAATTCACTGATTCTCTGCAAACCATGCACACCACAGCAATAACACAGATACTTTTTCTGTAACAAGTTTTTCCACTGGCTCAGGCCTCATCCTGCTTTCCAACACTTGCTGTCAGTTTTAAGAGCAAACACTTTCAATTAAAACTAGACAAAATGAAATACTGTAGTGATCTACAGAATATTTTAAAAATACAATGTACACAAAATAGTTTCACTCTAAAACACTTTGACTTTGAGGTGTATGTGTGTGTGTGTGTGTGTATGTGCACGCACGCGTGAATGTGTGTGTATATTTAATTTATTTCCAGTTTTTAAGATCTCAAAATTGCCAGAACTGCAATACTATCAGACAAAACAAAAGCTAGAAATACTGATATAGGCTCAGAGTCAAGAAAACCCATTTTAAACCCAAACACTCATCTCCTTGATCAGCTTGTAGCTATATTATTACTGATGAAAGTAGATCATGCATGTGGGCAAATTGTACAAGACATGACTTTATGGTCACAGTACTAAGCATGTCTCTTTTCAAACATAAATGCCATTTCTGGTTACTTCAGTTGATTGGTGGCAGGGGAGGGTGGGGGAAGGAACATTCTTTTGAAAGTGTAGCAAAGTCCATATACCATAGGAACTAGCCAGAATCACAATGTCTGGCAGCTCAGTAAACTTGGACTTCTTTGACTTTGCAATTCAAAACTGACATCATAAAAATATCTTTACATCGACTTCCACTACCAAATTACTCTCTTCAAAGTAATATTCCTCATACTTCACTGCAAAATACTCTTTAGTTTTGAGAAAGGTTGACCCAAAGTGTCAAGAAAGCTTTTGGTGTCTCTAACTCTGGTCGTTCTAGTACTATTCTACCAGTGTTTTGCTCTTGTAATAGTCCACAGATTTGTCAACACACACAGAAAGGAACTAATGGGCCAGAAATAGCTAGCCAAACTGGAAACATTATAATAAAGATGTATGAAAGCAAGTAACAACAGTTCACGTTCAGGTTTGATGCTACCTGATCAAGAGTAACTTCAGCAATATTTGTAGACACATTATCTTGTTCAGGAGTTTCTTGATTGGAACTTCACTACACAACACTGAGAAGACAATTCTATCGAAAGAAAGTCCTGATTTAATCCAGGATTATAGATCACAATAAACTCAGCAACACACCATTTAGATGAAGAATCTACACATGGGTTCAACTGGAATGAGCACAACTCAGAGAAGCCTTAAAAGTGAGTGAAAAGCAGCGCCAAAAAGATTCCAGAACTGTTGAAATTACAGTGCTCTGAAAGCATCTGAAAACTAGATCTTAATGTTGGTATTACATTTGGAAAAAATATGCTTTGTTTAGTATGAGTTAGACCCTGTTTAAAACCTTTAAACAGTAAAAGGTAGAAAAAGTTTAAAATTTTAAAGATCTCTTAAATTACAAGATATGAGCCCTGTTCTATTTCAAAACCAAATATCTTTACGTAAAATCACCCTTGTTTAGAAGAGGAATTCTTTCCTTGTCTATAGTTTGGTAAAATGTATCATCAGTTGTGATTGTGTTTGAATAGATCCCTTGTTAAAATCAGAAAATAATGGAAGGTTTTGTATTTCATTTGATGTGATTACTGTGTTTAGCCAGAGGAAAAATTTAGCTTCCAAGGTTGGGCTTGAACAGTGTATCGCACATCTTTTAAAGTCCACCTCTCAGCCATAAGCTAAGTGGTCACATTCCATGTTTTCATTTCGTCTCCATTCCTAATTTAAGAACTTCTTAAAATATCTGAACTGCAATTGGAGTCTGATTTGGCTTTTGGATTTCATAAATAGTCCAACCAAAAAAAAAAAAAAGACAATTTAATTACCTATTGAAATTTATTTCACCCACGCACAGTATAATATTTCACTGAAAGGCAACTGTAAAGGCAACATCTAAACTCTTTCCTAACTTCCGAAATTGAGGAAGCAGGATCTGTTGGGACATTTTTATCTTTTCAGATATGCCATGTTTTGGGTGGCGCTTTGGGAGAAGTGAGCACAGGCCTCTCAATCACTTAACGCCATTTCTCTACACTGCCTATGTAGTCGTGGGTGCCATTGCTGCTGCTGCTGCTGCTGCTGCTATTCTGCTCCTGGCCTGGGTTCTGCTTCTGGTTTGACCGGTTCTCCTTCTGGCTCAAATTCTGACTCGAGTTCTGAGTCAGACTTGGAGTCAGATTCTGAGTCAGATTCTGATTTGCACTGAGATTTGGATTCTGACTCTGATTCGGATTTGGATTCAGATTCTGGCTCTGGCCCTGGCTCTGGAAATGGTTCTGAAGGAATCTTCCCTTCAGAAATTTGCGTTGCTCCTGACGCTTTCGCCTGGCCTCCTGATGCTCTTTCTGCCTCATAAACTGATACCTTTGCAAAAAGAGGTCTTTTGCGTAGCTATACAACTCCATATCCAGAAAATTCAGCCCCTCAATACGCTTTTGGATTTCCTCATTGATCTCTACACTAGAGGCTCTAGTGGTATTGTACTGGGTGAACGGCGAGATAAAATTCATATTGAAGGTCTTCTCAAACAGATACTGAGTCTTGCGCTGAAACTCAGTGAGGCCAAAGAAAGCCATGTGCTTCAGGTTTGACTTGGCGCTTTCCAGGAGAACCTTGTTTCTCTGCTTTTCAGGCATGACAGAGAGGTTGTAGCAGCCTACAAGGGTCAGGTCGGACAGCATGCGCACCTGGCGGTTATTGGCCAGGTTATAAGGGCAGTCCATAAACTCTTTCAGGGGGCAGCCAGACCAGTCGTCACCAGTGTAGCAGCTGGGCAGCTCCTCAGAGGTTGGGGGCCTTCCATCACAGACGTGCAGGGATGCTTTCCAGGTCGCCCCTCTCTGGACATGCCTCCATTCACTCAAGTACCGGGACACTGGGTCTCGGAGGATGGTGATGTAGTGGAAGTTCCTAAGGAGAAAGCACAAGACCAAGAGTCAGTGATGTGGCCGACAAACAGAGTAGGATCAGGGAGGTGCATGACACATGTGATGTTCGTGCACCAGCAAAGGGGGGATGACAAGTCCTGGCAGCATTTGTCACATGAATTGGGCTGCAGTCCCCTCTCTAAATCCTGCTGGTGTGACCAGCTGGTAAAGTCCTCTACCAGTCTTGCTGACACTGTAGCTAAAAAGTAAATAATGGTTATAGACTGAAGACACTGGTCTGTCATTCTTCACCTTATTTTCTCCTCCCCTTCTTTAGTCCCTCTCCAACCAGTGCAAAATCCTCCCAATGTTAGTGGCTCAGAAGGCAACCACTTAATTTCACATTCTCCAGCCTAAATTTCCATTAACTGATCATGAAATTTAATTATTGGCCATGAAAGCCAATAATTTATTGACATGAAATGGATAAATGATAAATGAGCTCAAATTTTAATCTTTCTTGTTAAATATACACAAGCATTTCCCAGTATATATTCTAATCTGGAAAACTTATTTAAAAACCAAAATTGCATCGAAAGAGTGTCTGATATTGTACTCTTGATTCTGGCTGTTGTTACAATACCACAACTCATGCATTATGGAAATGGAATGTAGAGATAGGCAAAGCAGCCCGTTAGTCATAGACGGAAATAGACACAGTAACTGCTACCGGCACATATGTAGACAACTACCTTAGTTTCAACCTTTGCTCCATGACAATATTCTCAGGATAGAAGACTTAAGTCTTTTGGCTCCAAAATATCCCTTTTATTTACCCACTGAAAGGATATATGAATGCCAATAACTGCGGGGACTTTACTGTCCACTTATCTTCCCTTTGGATCTGCAAACAGATAAAGTTGCTCAAATAGCAGACTAGCAAACATTCAAGCCCCACACTGACATATCCACACTCACACATTACACCCCAGAAATTTCAATGATTGGGTTATTCTGTGAGGGAAAAAAGGCCCTGTGATCATACTTTTCATGAGAAATGAATTTCGGCTCAGGTGCAGAAGATGAAGGGTGAGGTCACTGAAGGATACACTGTGAGAGGAAAACAGCAGTGAACACATAATAGCATTCAGTTTCTTAAAGAAAACCTCAGGGCTGGCGTTAGCTTTTGTGAAGTTTATCTAACCTCATCTAAGTGGCCGGTGGATGCTTCTCTGCAGGCACACAGGGAGCCAGTGGAAAATTTCTTAGCCACCCAGTTGACTGACTGTCCCCTGTGGGACATTTCTCCCTCTTCTTGGGTTTACAACATCTCAAGCCTCCAGTGACCTATGCTCTATGTCTCTACCCTATGCATGACATTTCTTCTACGTGGCACAGGCTTCCTTCTTTGACTGGAAAATTCTATTCTTCCTGCCAGTCTCAATCCAAGTCCCATCTATCCTTTGAGAAAAATCCCTTTCCCTGATGCTGTTGTCAATTTTTTCCTCTGTTGCTCTAGTGCTTCCATATTTAGTCTTTGCTAAAACATTTTCCATACTGAACTAGAATTATTTGCTTGAATTTCCACCTAAACTCTGTTTTCTAGAACAAGTGCTTCATCTTAAATTTCTACCACCATTCTAGTTTATACCTTTGCCTTCATACTTGGAATGTGGCAGAATTTGGGACTCTTTCAACTGATTATTTAATGAACTATTTGGGGAAGAAGAGAGAGCTAGGGACATGTGTCAGCACATAAAAAACTGCATGATACCCCAAGTGTGCTGCAAAAATAACAGCAAGGTCATATTTTTAAAAACCCTTCACACATTTTTCTAGAAGAAACAAACATTGGACAGAGGAATCCGAAAGAAAGGATGGAGAAAGGGCCAATAGCACCTTCATTTATTTATCTCTGCATTTCTCCTAAGTCTTGACCTTTCTGCAGTTATTAAAATTCACTCTATGAAGATCCGCACCAGAGTAGCAGCTTTTGTTCCCCTGTAGCTTTTACCAATGAAGATGGCTACTGTACCCATGGACTCCCTCCTCCCACTTCTAATTTTGGTACTCATTCAGGTATTCATTATTCGTTCTTTAAATCATTTCGTACATATTTATCAAGCATTTATGGTAGGCCTGAGGAAATAGTTTAGTGGCAATTAGTCTAATTATTTGGGCAAAAGAAATTTATTTAGTTCAGTGACACATTTGGATTAACCTTTTAACCAGCTTTTCCAGGCATGCACTGTAATGGAAGGCTGCTGCGTGACTGAGACTTCCATAATGAAGTCACCTTCATGCTCAGCTGGGTGGGCCTCCTGTTTTAATATGTTGTACTGGCTTAAGCCTACAGTGACATCTTCTGGTAAGTCTTAGAGTACTACAGTACGAGTCAGAGGCTCTCTTCCATAAACTTCATCCTTTCCTTTCAGACCAGACAGATCCTATCAACTTGTTAGTGTCAGAATCAATTTTGTAAGCATCAGGCTGAAAAATATGTACTGGTGTAGCCAGGCTCCATATTGGAAGTACTCAAGATTTGATAAATATGTGCTGAATAAATGAACAAATAGCAAAAGTAGGAGTGGAAGCAGGTAAGCGACACAAGGAGACAGGAAGACACTGAGGGAGCCTCTTATGTTAGGGATTCAGTACACCGTCAACCAGAAGGCTCCCTACCAGCCATAGGAGACAAGGACAGCCCAATGTGGACAGTTTCAGTTGTACATACACACAAACACACACACACACACACACACACACACACACACACACACACACACACACTCAATGCCCTGGTCATAACAGCTTCCTAGACTCAGATGACAATATTTCTGAAGTTTCATTGCATAGAGGACATGGGCTGCTCCTTACTCTGAAGGAAGAGGTGTGCAAGGAAATAGTAGACAATACAGGATGCAAAAATCAATGTGATGGGAGCGTGGCTGAATTCGAGCACACCAGATACAGAAACACAGGCAGCACTCTCCTGGGTCAGGCCAGGTGGGGGTAGTTTATCACCTGCTGCCCCTAGCATCTAATGTGTGTCTTCTGGTCCTGAGATAGGACTGAAAGACGGGAACCCAAGGGCAGAGGTGCAATGGAATGTGCCAGTAATGACTGGAGCAAATTCAGAGTATGAAGATAACCTCTTGCATGACTCTTCTAGCCTCACTTAAAGACAGGGAAAGCTTTAGGTAGCTTCATTTTGAAGGTAAAAAGAAGAAAGAGTATGAGACAGAAGGAGCAGTACAAGCAAAGGCACTGAGGCACCAGTCAGCCCATTGTAAACACGGGAGAGAACAGCATTATGGATCCCTTGGGAAGCTGAAGAGAGACATAGTCAAGGGCCTGCTTGCTTAGTCAAAGACCACAATAAAAGTTCATGTACATGTGTCAAATTATTGGGCCGGGGACTTGGCTCAGTGGTTCCGGCGCCTGTCTTGCAAGCGCAAGGACCCGGGTTTGATCCCCAGTAACCACATACAATACTGGGCGTGGAGACTCACCCCAGCAGCAATTAGCACCACATACCACAGTGCTGGGCGTGGTGGCTCATGCCTGTAATCCCAGCACTCAGGAGGCAGAGGCAGGAGGACTGCTGTGATGTGAGTTGGAGGCTGAATGCAGGGCCAGCCTGAACCACAAAAGCAAAACCTTGTCTCAAAGAAACAAAAAACAAACAAAAAAACATGTGTCAAATTATCATACAGTGTCGAATAAATATGTACAGTTACTTAGTATGTGAAATTTCAAATAAACTAATCAGACAAAAAGGGAGGCTTTCAAAGGGCTTTAGGTAGAGCAGCAATATGATGGGGAAAGGTCATTATGTACGATGTGCAGAAATGGAATTAGGAACATTAATTAAGAGGTTACTGCAGAAGACAAGGCAAAAGAGGAGACGCAGAAGTAGAGAAATGTTTAGGAGGTAGAATGAACCAGATTTGGTGACAAAACGAACGGGCAAAGGAGAAGTCCAGGAGGATTCCAAGGGCTCTGGACAAAGGTGTGTGGAGCCTGCAGGACATGCAAGTGGAAAACTAGAGAGCAGGCTGGGCTTACGGTAGAGATGAGGGATAGCCAGCCAAAGTTGGTAGTTCCAGACCATGAGGGCCTACTTAGGGACCTGTTTTTAACTCTACTTGTGTGGCTTTGGATATCTGAAGATAGCACTGATGTGTCCTCAGGCTTCTCCTCGTTATGCTAACTATAGCCTTCAACTATTCTGTAGACTGCTTCCAGGTCCCTAGTTTCCTGTTGTTTGGCTCCATAGACACCCACTGATCAGACAAGTTCAGTCTGTCACCTGCCTCATCTTGACACCATTCCTCTTCATGTGGCCTCAGATCTCATGGACTTCTTGGGCAGCCACACCACACCACTGACATCCACTAAAGGAAACTTTCATTGTTTCACATATATGGAATACTGAAAGCAAATCTACATTATCCTGGACTGATGCAGGTTGTTTGTGGCCCTGCTAATTTTTTCCTTGACAGAGGAAGTATGTGCTTGTTGAAGTACATTTGGATTCTGGTTATATCCCCTCATATCTTCACCATGTTTTTGTGTTCTTGGTGGCAATTCATATATCCTGTTGGCATTGATCAGCATAGAATATGATGCAGGCAAGAGTGTGGTAGTTGCTAGAAATCTCCTTTCAGGTTCACATCGACCTGAAGGATACTGTGGAATAGAGTGATTTGATTTTAAATGAGCAAGGCAAGTGAAACCTCAGGAAAATCATACACAGGCTGTTTCAGTCAGTGGTAATTGGACAAGATTATCTTGTGACTAAACGTGGCACCTCATTAGAGTAGCGAGGTTTCATGTTTTATAGTGGGGGTTGGGCTCTTCATCAGATACCTGGGTTCATTTAAGGAGTGATTCCTCGGGGAATCTGTGTGCTTACGGTACCTATATGCACACAACACAGTGAAAGCTCTGCCACAGTCCACTGCAGAGCAGCTTTCCAGTGGCCTTGGGCTAATCCAGTTTCTATGCTTTCTTGCTGGCAGCTTTTAAGAATAACTGCAGAGCATGCTGGGATTGTAGTATCCAGAAAAAGGGAGGAATTGCTTGATGCAGCCTAGGCCTTGCTCCTGTCCTTCAGGAACATGGGAAGCTGGCGAGGGGGTCTAACACGTGGAGTTAAAAAGCATCTGCCCAAGACAGCCTAGGCTTTATTTCTTTCTTCCCAAGAAGTGCAATGTCTTTCAAAGCTTTGCCCAGTGAACACACTGACCGGAGCTGATCTGGAATCCTAAGCTGTGGTGCCTATGGGGGTCTCCACAGCTGGGACTCTGTCTACCTCTGGCACTTTCTTGAGCTTGGGGGACCAGCTCACATGGATACCAGACTGCTGTTCTCCCTTGCTACCTATCTGTACACAGTAGATTCTCTTCATGGACCTTGGGCACGTATGTCTCATGGGGCTCACGCAAATTAATAACTAGTTCACAGTGAACTCACTTCCCATCTCCAAGTCTAGGTTAACTCTTTGGAATGGTCTCTCCTTGTTCTTTGTAGGTAACTTGGGAAACTACTTCAAAACCCTGCTAAGTAACTGTCTCCTCCATGAACTCTTCCTCAACCTTTTTGGGTGAAATAAACTGTCCCTTTATCTGCACCAACTGCCCTCGTAGTCTACGGTACAGTTGATTATAATATCTCCTCTACTGGTCTATGAGCTCTGGGAGGGTGGGCATCATGCATCGTTTATCACTGTAAGCTTCTCCTGGCTTGGCCTCTTGTCAAACATAAAGTAAGGGATTAATAAAAGATGACTGAATGAGCACAGTACAGAAAGTTTAGGATGGGTGACAGAAAATGCACATCTTCTTCTTTGATAAGGAAAAGCCACTAGATGTCACTATAAAATAACAGATGTACTATCGTATTCCTATAATAGAACATTTCATGCGGATCCAGTTATTTTTTAGCTGCTGTACCTTTCTGTGCAGCAGCCCAGTTTAAAAGAAGGCTGAAAAGTTTAAGAGTATTAAAAAATAAGTAAATAGATAAATATGAGAACCATATTTTTCATCCTTCCTTTAATAGATTATTCAGAAATAAGTCTCTGAATTTTAAATCACAGAATTCTAGACTTGTCAGAGCAAGAAGAAGTCTTTGAGACAGCCAAGCATCCTTTTACACAGTACAAGATCAAATGCAGCACATTAGAGGTGGCAAAATTGTATCTCAGAGGGAGAAGAAAAGATTTACCAATAAGTCACAAGCTGCTCGTAGCCCGTGAGAATCAGTCTAATAACTTCAAGGAGTATTTTTGGGCTGAAGGTGTATATTTTCAGGAGATCCTGTTTTCATGTCTGTTAATTACTTAGTATGATACATTCAATGAGGCCCAAAAGAATTCACTAACTCTTGGGAAGGGAAAACATACAGCTTCCAAGAGAAAACACTTGTTCATAGCAACTGCTACTAGGGTCACTCTGTGCCTGGTGCTTCACACTAATTCCTAACAATCTTATGAATTATATATCATTTCCATTATAAGGACGAGGAAACTGACCTACAGACAGAGATGATCTGATGCAGAGTCACATCTCAAGTTAAAATAAAGGTGTTTCGATTGGAATCCACTTCTGCCTAAATTCAGAGACTATTCATTCCATCAAAGTCTGGGACATGAACCCAGAACTTCTGGCTATAGGAACAAACAAAAGGAATGGCTTCGAAATGTGGCCCCAGAACCAGCCTGGGTCCACCTGCTGAAGCAGAAACTCAGGTGCCAGTGTGTGGCACTCTGTTTTAGCCAATCCTGTTACACATTGTGAATGGGAACCAAGATATACCACTTATAGGTACAGATTCTCAGTCAGGAATGTGATTGTAATGTATCCCTAAGATATACCAATGAACTCAATTTATTTAAAAAAAGCCAAATTGCAAAGTATCTGTGCACAGACACATGCTCACACACATGCATACACACACATGCATACACACACACACACACACACACACACACACACACACACACACAGAGTTTGAGAGCCGCTGGATAGGCATGTCGCTTCAGAGATCAGAGATCGTAGAGACAGCTGAACCAAGTTAGCCCCCAAGAGCAGGCCCAGTGTCCTCCTTGTGTTCCTAGGAGAAACCCTAGGAGCCCCTTTCTAGTTAGGGAAAGTCCAGAGAACTCAGCCTGAACAAAGTTCTGAGGTCGTGCTGTAAATATGTACTTTCCTTTGAGACCACTGGTTCACAAAAGGCCATGAGGAGGTTTTTCTTGTGCTACTCGAAGGGGAAATAAATATCAAAACCATTTTCTTGATGGAAGAAGGCCAGCAGACTCAACAGCAGTTAAGGTCATCGGAGTGATCAATAAAAAGTTAATCTAAGAAAGGAAACAAATTTCTAACCCAAATCAATAGGAGTAAACATTTTATTCTACCTGTGGCTTAGTTTGTATGTTTTTTAAAGTTCAGCCTTTACGCTTAGATCTTGTTCTTGGAGGAATGATGAGTGGGAGGAAAATAAGACCTGTGGTTGGCTATCCTGAGTAAATTCTGCAGGCTGTAGGGTGATGTGTGATGTTTGGTCATTCCGGCTGAAGGTCTGGTCTTTGTCCTTGGCTAATAATGTCTAAACCAGCTACACAGACCTTTCCACCACATGTAAATAACTTGACTGAAATAAGGAGGATAACTTTCTGATTAAATACCATTAATACGTGAGCACAGATTAAATAAAAACATAGCCAACCAAATCAAAGGCAAATATACCTTTAATGGAACTGGATCTCTTCAGCCAAGGGGCTGTTGTTTTAGCTGAATTTCTTGTAGGACCCATCTCTACAAAGAGGAGTTCCACGCTGTGGTCAGCAGTGGTGGCAGCTTCATAAAAGAAGTAGGGAACTTCTCGAGGGGCCACTTTGAACTGGGTGGCTACTTATCTAGACATGTTGGTTTTAGTACATGTAACACAATAGTCTTGTGGCTTAGTGCTCATGGGTTAGACAGTAGGCTTTGCAGAGCAGTGGTGATCATAATCACACTTGAGTGTCTCAGCACTGGAAAGACTTAAATGATCTGACACTGAACCTCTCTCCTTTACCCCTTCAAGTCAATGGTGCGGATTCATAACCCAGCCAGATTCCCTGGGAAACTCAAGAGACTGGGAGCAAGATTGACAAGAAGTGACCCATTGGCCTACAGGACATTCAAGATATTCACTGCTACGTTCAAGGGACAGACACATCAACTGAAGAAGACTCAGCTGTTTCAGACAGAGTACCTATTGGACACAGAAACTCACAGAGGCTGAGGGTCTTGCACTCTCCAACAACCTACAGTCACATGCTGCACATCTGTCAAATATGGGACACATGTACAATGGGGGTCCCATGGATTGTAACATATCCGAGGTGTGTACTAGTCTATGCCATGTGGGTTTGTGCAAGTGCATGTGGGACATTTGCTCAACATATTGCCTAGCGGCGTGGATCTTAAAACATGGCCCAGTCTTTGAGTGATACGTGAATTTGGTTCTCCTTGCTAAGGTTTTCTGCTGTTCTTTACGTCTTACTCAAAGGAACTCTTCTGTGTATGTAAAGCAACCTTTTCATTTTTCTCTTTCTTTCTCTCTCTCTCTTTCTTTCTTTCTTCCTGTTTTGCAGTACTGGGAATTGAACTCAGTATCTATACCAGGTTATACCTCCAGCCTGTTTTTATTTTTTATTTTTATTTTTAATTTTGAGGTAGGGTCTTGCTAAGTTGCTCAGCTGCCGAGGCTAGACCTAAGACTTGAAATCCTCCTTCCTTAGCTTCCCAGAGTACTGGGATCACAGGAAGTGTGCTACCATGTCCAGTCACAAAAGTGACATCTTAATGAATTAATTTTTTTCTCTCTCTCTGATTAGCTAAAATTCACCGACTTGTGTGCCGTGGGGACACTTAATGAAGCTCAAATAAACTTTCTTTAAATAAAGATTTTCTTGGGGCCATTCTTTTCTTTCTTTTATAAAGCAGGAAAGTGATGGGGTTTTTTCTCCTTTGTGGAAAAAAATACTTCTAATGCCATTAAATTCAAATTCAAGGTGGAATTCTTCACATAACCAATCATGGTGACATTTACTTTTTTTAAAAAGAAATCACTCTCCTCTTTCCCAAAGCCCAGTACTTTCCAAAGTACATAAATCTACATGCTTCTGCAAACAATGAAAAAGCTGAGCTCTTTAACAAGATGTGAAATTCCAAGTTTTATGACCCGTAGTCACTAACCTTTACCCAGAATTCACTCAATAGCTTGGCATCATGAAAAGTCTTGCAGCTTCCTTTTCCTTCCCTCCCCACATTGTTTGCATTCTGAAATTATTTGGTGAGTGTCGGTTCATTAATACTCAGGGTGCTTTTGAGGTGGAAGGAACTTTTAGAGAAAAGCTCCACTCAGTGTGTGAGTGTGGTAGCCCAGGCCCCAAGTCACACTGACACCACTTTTGTCACTGATAAACAAACTCAGGTTTCCTGACTTCCTCTCCAGGGGCTCCTCCCTTCTATGTGACATTCCCTGTCAAACTGCTGTCCCCTGAGGAATGCTGAGCTCAAAGCTGGGGGTGGGAGTCAGGAAATGTTTAAATGTCCCCATGGGATGCCAAGATTAATGTCTTGTTGTCCCCTTGCTCTTAGGATGACCTCTGTCTCTCTCTCTCTCTGTTTCTATCACACACACACACACACACACACATACACACACATACACACACACACACACACACACACACACACACACACACACACACCATGCAGTCTCAGCCTCTCGCTGAGCTGGATTATGGTTATGTGATACCATACCCAGTTTTCTCCTATCTCTTGACCTAGGAACCCACTGCTTCTGCCCCAACTTTTTATTGGCTAGTACATCTACTATGAACCACTCTGTGATCTGAGTCACCACTAGAAAGCAAAATATTGACACTTTTGTGACATTCATCTGAAGAATGGGCATGGGCGAGGGGCAGTGTCCTTTCAGCCCTGGAGGTGAGAACCCTGGCCTTAGGTTGAAAACAATAGCTGAATTGATTCCTGACCAACACATCAAATTTGAGTGACCTAGTAGCTGCCATAATTGGGGCTGTAGGCATGGTAAAAGCCAGATGTAAACAGACATTTGCCTTCAAAGAACTAAAAAATATACTGGGAGAAATTAGTGAGGGAAAGAAGTAAAGGCAGAATACATAATAGTTAAGTATCCACTGTGCCCCCCAGATTGGAAGTGCAAAATGAGTCAGGGTTCTCCGCTCGCTGTGGTCATCAAGGACAGTTTCAACCGCCGGAAGGGGCTGGTTAGATGTATGCGGCCCTGGTGGTGAGGGCAGAGGCAGTCAGGGAAGCAAACAGCTCAACAGAGAGGATACTGAACAAAAGTCACCACTCAGTAAGTTCCAGCTGCTTTCTCCCAAAGCCTTTGCAAGAAGTGCTAATGCCTGGGCCGGGGATTTAGTTCACTGGTTCCAGCACCTGTCTTGCAAGCGCAAGGGCCCGGGGTTCAATCCCCGGTAACCACATACCATACTGGGCGTGGAGACTCACACCCAACAGCAACCAGTACCACATACCACAGTGCCGGGCATGGTGGTTCACACCTGTCATCCCAGCACTTGGGAGGCAGAGGCAGGATTGCTGTGATGTGAGTTTGAGGCTGAGTTCAGGACCAGCCTGAACTACAAAGTGAGACCCTATCTCAAAAAAAAAAAAAAAAGTACTAATGCCTTCTTTGGAGGCACTGTGCATGCAGTGAACAGGGCGTGTGTTCCAGAGCTGCATGCCCAGCATGGTGGCCACCAGCCATCATGATGGGTGAGCCCTTGAAATGGAGCTGGTCCCAATTGAGAAGTGCTCTGTAACTGGTATACTTTCCTGTACATGATATTTATTTACATTTGTTTCAAGAAATTAGTACATGTGTACATCATATCTTGATTATTTTCAGTGCTCTTCTACCTACCCGCTCTGAGAAGCCCTTTAAGTGTTTTGAAGCACACTAAGATTTCCAAGACATGCAGATAAAGTAGCTAACTAGTTTTCTGTACTGATTATGTTAACGTGATACCATTTCAGGTATACTGGTTAAACCATAACATTCAAATTAAACAACAGGAGTTTTAAATTACTTGTGTGACTTGTTTTGTGTTTCTGTTGGACAATGCTCTTCTAGAGCCAAAATGCCTGGGTTTGAATTCTACCTCTGCTTGTTACCAGCTGTGTTGTATGGGAGAGATTAATTTAACCTCTCTGTGCTTCAGCTTTCCCCTTTTAGAACGTGGAAGATGTGAGGGATCTTTGGAAAGTCAAAAAGAGCTGCTATATAAGAGGTTCTTAGAAATATGCCTAGAACATAGCACTCAACAAAGATTAGTTACTATTACTGCCATTATTGTAGCACAGATAAGGGTATGTGGCAAAAGGGTGCTCTTCAACCTTCCTCAAATCACCTGGGCATGTGTGTAGCCTCAGGAGCTCCAGGCAGGGGCGGGGCATGACTGGCCTGCAGAACAGGAAATGATAGGCCAGGATGTGCAATGAGGGTCCAAACCGACAGGCTTTGAGAGCCCCTTACAGAGCCTTGGAGATGGGATCTGAGCATTTCAAAGACACGGGGCCTAGCAGTAGCAGTGCAGCTGGCAGCCATTTTAGCCCAAGCTTCCTGTTCCACACATGTGGAACAAGGTAACTATCCACAAACTGTGTGAAACACAGAGACACATGGAATCATTTCTTTAGGGACCTTCACGGAGACAAGGAATCAACAACCAACCGGCCTTTTCCACATGGTAGTCAGTCAATAAATACTACTGGAGGCAATTTTGGGCCTGCTGTAGCCGGTCCCACGCATTTACCCCGCCCTGCTGTGCATGCACTGTCTGGGAGGCAAGCACCTCCAGTGTGCTGTGGAGAAATCGTTAGAGAAAATCCAGTCAAGAAAATGCCTGCTCTCAGCATTGTGCTATTTTCCAGAACAGCGCAAGGGAAAAGTTTCCTCCTAAATGAAGGCCGCCCTTCTTGAGCCCAGGGTTGATTTTAATGAGCTCTAATATTGTTTTAAGGTGCTGAGAGAAATGAAGTGCAAACCCTGACTTTGTGGCAGAAACAGACCTCCATAACTAGTAAGCTCTGAAGAACTGGAGGCATTCAGAATTTCAGGGGCTGGTGGGGTCATGCCTCCTTTCCCCTGGGAGGGGTTTTCTTCAGATATCCTGGCTGCAAAAGACATAATTACTGAATAACATGGCTGTCTACATGTGTGCAGAAATAAGCATTATATAGGGTAACAGGCACCGCCTTGTTCCTTTACAATAGTAGTACTGGCAGTAAGAAAATAACTCATTAATCTGCCACCAAACCGTGCTACCTGAAGAATACAGTGCCAGGCTGGTGTGAGTACGGCAGAGGTACAGAATGCACAGAGATCTTATTTGAACAGTAGGGATTACCTGGAAGGTTATGTTGATGCAGAAAAGCCTGTGCAAGTCTGCAAGTTCTGTGCATCAGAAGCTTCATTTTCATGAAGTAGATGAAGGAGAGCAAAAGATCTTTCCTGGGCTCTGGGGCAGCCCTAGGGAGCTGGGGATTAGTGCCTTCACCTTCTCCACTCTTAATAATTTAACATCACACTGTAATGTCCTGAATCCTAGGGGGAAAAAGCATTTCTACAAAGTGCGACCAAATGGGCAAACTTAGTCTGTGGAAACCTGATAATTATGCACATTGTAAAATATAAGCTGTACTGTAGTTCCATTTTCTTTCATTACAGCATAAATATCCCACAGTATGTGCCAGAAGAGGAAATTTTTCTTTTTAAAAGAATGACATTTTACAAGCTCTATCTTGAACAAAATGGGACTTTATTTCATGGAAAGGGTATAGGATTATTTTATTTGTGATGGTGGGGAACAGTTCATGGAAGGGGGAGCTCAAAAGCATTCCATACCTTGCCTGTGTACACATCGCACTGTACATTACTCTCTGATCCAGCCAATGCCATGTGGTGTGTACGTAAACTGGCTACTTGACTAAAGGCAGGTGCTTGAGAAGGGGACTGATGGAAGCCACCGTCCTCTACATTTTGCCCCGAGGTTTGGCAGGCTGACCATCACTTTACCAATGTGAACATTGAAGTCCAGAAATGAAGGATAAAGACTTATCCAGGATCACATAACCAGTTTAGAGTGGACCTAAAATCCCAAAAGCCAGGAGGGATCCCAAACCATGTGTCTGACTCTGCTGAGTTTTTTGAACATCATGCTCAAGGTGTCTGATGCACAGTAATTAAGTTTTAGGAAATGGTAGACCCTCTGGTTGGTAGATGCTCGCTTATTCTGCACGTGAGATCGGAAACCCAAACAGGCAGACTCAAGGTCAAGGTTCACACTTAGAGGTGTACCTAACCGTGGCATGGCAACGCAAGGAAAATACTGGAAGGGAGCACCAACCTTGAGCTTCTGCATTAACCAGTGACTCTGAAGATGTGCCAAAAGGAAGCCATGTTCATGTATGGAATGCATAATCCACCTACAGGACTTTCCCTCTGGGTTTGGTCTTTCTTCCAGGAACTGAAGTTTATTCACTAAGACAGTGACCCCACACGAAGGTGGATTTAAGGCCACAGATGATTACTCTAGTTGACATTCTCCTTCTTACAATGATTTTATAGAAAGGCCAGCAAAGAAAAGCCACGGATACAGTTCTAGGAAAAGGAAGGAAGGAAAAGAGGGAGGCAGGGAAGAAGAAGGGAAGAAGAAAAAGGAAGAAAGGTGGGGTAAAGGAGATGGACAGGTTAGTAACAATCAGAAATCTCTTCTAGTCTTAGTTTTTCATCAGTCCTATAAAACGTACAGGACAACATTTAGCACCCCCATTTTATGGATGAGGAAGTTAAGCTTAAAACAAAGGACATACAACTGCTAGGACCAGCAGCCCGATCGTCCACCTCCTCATTTAGTTTCCTCTCGACTCTCTGTTGCAGTGTCTTAATTTTCTTATTGCTGAGACAAAACACCTGACATCCACAGTAAAAGGAGCAAAGGTTTATTTAGCTCACACTTTGTAGAAGTTTTGTTCCATAGTTGGCTGGCTCCAAGGCAGGGTGACATGACAAAGGGGCATCACAGAAGAGAACCAGTCCATGGCAGAGCAGACAGCAAGCAAAAGGCAGGAAGTCACAAGCAAGTGACAAGCGACAAGCCCAGACCTCAGCTCTTTCTTTCCCTTACATCTTACCCAGGCTACTCACCCTTAGGTTCACTTCCAAAGAGCCCCACTTATGAGCACATGAGGCATTGTGGGGCATCTAGATCGAAGCCACAACAGAGTAGGCACCAAATGAACGTTTTAACAGTCCACTTCTCTTGCCAACCAGGCTGTATATTCTTTAAAAGCCTTAGAAGCCAAACTGTGTGGCACCTGTCCCATTTCTTACCATAGAGCCCAGAACTCTATGGGAGCCCAAAGTGGTGGAGCAATTGATGAAACATCAGCCATAAGGTCTTGTGATTGCCCAGAATTTCCTTCTTGCTCTCTCCAAACTCTCTATATGTCAGCTTTTTCTCCCCACAATCAGAAGGAAGGGCACTTTCTCAGACCATGCATGCCCTGCACTCCCAATATCACCTCTTCCCCCCTGGCTGCTGCAGCAGTTCAGGCCCCACTGCTGACATTTCTCCAGGCTGAGGAGACTTCTATACTTAGCACCTGGAAGGGTGAAGAAAACCCATCTTTCCCAGCCGACCCTCACTGATGCCGATAGTTACTATTTCTTTCATCCTTGGTGGTAGCTACAATGTATCGCTCTCCCACATTCTCCATCCCTTGTTCTATGCCCACCCCCAGCCTTTCCCCACTGGCTTTCTGCTGAGGCTACTCAAATCTAAGGAACCCAATTAGAAAGTCCTCCTTCACCCAAATGTCCTGCACAGAGCAGCACAAATGCAGATTTCTGTTTCCAAGAGGCAGCCCTAAAGGATAGTGCAGTGTCCTCTTCACTAACGTGGAATTTCAGGAGGCACTAGGGCAAATACTACATGGCAAGAAGCCCTCCTGAAATCACAGTCTTCAGGGAACTAGTGATGAGACCCAGGCAAAAGGCTGCTTCTACAGCCACAATCAGGAAGTCGATTCCTCTCAGCTTAAAATAAATAAATAAATAAAAATTAAAAAAAAAAAGCAAAGGAATTTAAAATGAGGCTATTTGCTGACAGTTTTGATCAAAATTTTTTTTTTCACTTTTCAGAATCAGGAATCAGTCACGAATATAGTAAGTTAAAACAAGACTTGATTTCCCTAGGGCTGTTTTTGAAGTCTCCTTGTTCCCTTATCCCACTTCCTTCCATTTAACATTCATGAGTCAAGGTGTTACTAGAAATGTGTGTGAGAAAAACACATCGACCTTCACCTTGTATGTGGTGGAAAGAATGAGTTGACAGTTGAAATATGGGCAGGTACATTCTGGACAGGCTGGTGTGCCTGCATCTTAGGATACCAGATTTACTTCGGTTGATAAGGGAGTCACCTCTGAGAGTCTTAATCAGAAATATTTCTGGTTCTCAGTTCATTTTTAAGGATGAGAAAACTATTGTTCCTAATCTTTCAGAAGCCAACTCACCCTTTCTTCTCTTAAAATGTTCTCTGTGGCAAAGATCTTTTAACAAAGCACACTTGTTTTCTCTCCCATTAGATCCTCATGACAAGCCTATAAAAGAGACAGCTCCAGCCCATTTCATAGACATAGAAACCAGTGCACAAGGAGGTGAAAGTTCAAATAGTTAGTAAGTGATCAAGTTACATATGTTTTAAACCCATGTCTAGACATCCAGACTCATTTTGTGCCCCGTGCCACTTTGCTTAATTTTTAGAAAATGAAAGGAATTTTGCATGACACAGTACAGAGCCTTCAGCAACACCCTAACCAAACTTGCAACCACAGCCAGCTTTGTGGGGTACCATGACTTCAGGGGTGCTAGGAATCCCTTCATAGGGTGACCAGGAAGCCAAAATACAAAGTTTATCCCTTTGATTGAAGTTTCTGTCTTGTGTGTGTGTGTGTGAGGGAATGAGGAATGTAGGGTCATAAGCTAATAACACTCATCAGTTGAGGAAAGACTAAGTAACTTGGAAGATGTCTATCCTATGGTTTAATAATCAGATCCCATACTGGCACAGGGATGTGGTGAGGTAGACAAAAGGGTGTACAGGACAAGAATAGAGCTGGATATTGAGTTCTGAGGATGAAGAAGGCCAAGAGGGAATGTAAAAGACCTCAAAGGTGTACTTAGCTACCTTAGAATGGTACTGGGTCTGAAGACCTGTCAAGAATATCTGGTATAAAAATACATGTGAAAACAAAGACATAAAAGGGAAAGCATAAGGTTTTATAGAGAAAATTAGCAGACTGATTTTTAGTGGACTCATTTCTCATTAAGCTATTGATTTGAATTCACGTTATATTCGTTCTATCACTGCTCACATATGCTAAGAAATTAAACTGTAGCTCACAATTCAATGTAGCTGGAGTCCTTTATACAACATGGTGTAGTATTTGCATAGAATCTACAACTATCTTTATCTATACTTTGAAATCATCTCTAGATTACTAGTAATACAAATAAAAATGCCACAAATAGTTATACTGTGCCAGTTAGTGAATAATGATAAGAAACACTACACATTCCATGATTTTTTTTTCCCAAATATTTTTCTGTCCTTGATTGGCTGAATTCACAAATGTCAGCTTTTTGGATACAGAGTGCTGATTTCCACTCCTTTGCTGCTGATGTCCACAGCTGAAGCAGCCATGCCATTCTCTGGAGCTGACTTTGGAACTCCTGCCTGAGTCTTCTGTTCCCTTTAAGGTTGTAGACATCTTAGAGAGAGGATAGGTCCCCTTTCTATCTTTTTTCCTTTCTTCTCAGAGTCCTTGCTGGCCCAGAATCTTGTAGAAAAACATAATGCACTGATAAATGCTTTGTAGCTAACTGCGTTTGGAGTCAGAAAGTTCTGGAAGCCAGGTCCTGCTTGTGTTAATCTCTAAGTCTTGGTTTTCTCCTCTGTAAGTACACATTTCACCATGATGGCTTTCCAATGGGCTGACCCACATCAACTGCTTGGCACAAGTGGAAAACACCTGGTGCACATTCCACAATTACACACTAGTGATACTACTTTGCTCTTAATGAAATGTGTAGTTCTCCCATGCTCCCTTTAGCAATAGCTTCATAGAGCCATTAGCCCAGAAGCAAGGGGAATCACATTTAGAGGCCTCTGGGCAAGGATACGTTCAATGACCCACGTCACCCTATATTTACAGTGACATTAACCCCTCAAAATGCTGGAGAAGTCAGGAACTGGTTTCAACTTGAATTTGATATTCCTGTGGCCCACACAGTGAATGCCACCAAAGCCTTCATTCCCCGAACAGCAGTTTGTAGACATGGAACAGCAGCAGTTTTTCATTTTCCAGCGTCCACTCACCCTTCCAAGAATCTCAGTGCCTCATTGATTCATAATACAGTGCATAAAGATTTCATTTTTCCTGCCCACAGTGATACATTATGGAGGCAATCTGTTTTGCCACTGAAAAGTTTGCTTAGTAGAAAAATTCGGAGTTTTGACATTCAGGAAATTACAGTCATCTGTAAAACACGATTGATGTGCCAAGGCTAACATTTTCATTGCACTCACGGAGCCAGAATAACTATGATAAAATATGTGTTACCCCACACACATTTCAGGATCCTTTAAGGAAACATTCGTTAGCTCAGAAGACCTCCTCCTGGGGCTCCTGTGCTACCACAGAAGTTCTAGGGAGCTGCTCCCCATTCACAAGGCCACTTCCAGTGACACACTGAGATGCAGCTTCCAAGATAAAGTGATGCTTCAACCGTCTTCCTTCTGGCTCGAGGCTGATCTAAAGACTGCAGCTATTTTTCCCCTTGCTGCCAGGCTAAAAGCATGAGAAGGAATTAAGAGAACTGAATTGTGTATTCCACCCCCATTTTGAAACTGCTTAGCAGCCACAATAAGTGCAGGTATACATTAGGCACCACAAGAAGCCAACAATTTACAAAAGTGAAATTAGGCTGTTCTACATTTCCCTACTATTTGAATTTGTGTGGGATGTGTGTGTGCATGTGCTGTGTGTGTGTGTGTGTGTGTGTGTGTGTTTGTTACTAGGAATTAAGCTCAGGCTCTTTCCACACAGCTATATCCCCAGTCCTTTTTGTTTTATTTTCAGAAAGGGTACAGCTAAGTTGCTGAGTTGTCCAGGCTAGGCTCAAAATTGTGATCCTCCTGCCTCAGCCTCCCAGTGTTGAGGCCACATGTATGCACCATCATGCCTGGCTTGTGTTCTATAATTTTATATCCAAGCATTTCCTTGTCTCTTTCTGGGTACAAATTTTAATGTTAAATTATATCAAAAGCCTGAAGCCCTGGAACTGTCCAACATTTGATTTTGGAGTGATATATGCAATCAACTTAGCTGACCTAACTGAGGGACTATCTCTATGACCTAACTGAGTGAGCTGCTCATTTGGGGTTGGGTTTGGCCAGGTTATCGGTAATGTCTCTTTTGTCCTCGTGCAAGGCATCCATGGGAAGTGCACATGCAAACTGTGTAGTCCATGGCAGAAGACAAGTGTCGGTTCCCTTGACACTGGAAATGGCTCAGGGCATACTCCTGTTGCAGCCCTGGGTCAGCTGCTTCAGTCTCTGGGAAATTTCTTTGTGCAAAACATACAAGTAAGTCTCACTCATGAATCAAGCCATCTTTAAAGGTCTTTGTTATGTTTTGTATCTAGATATCCCCTCCAACCCTCAGGTGCTCATTAATGGAACTTTGGGGAGGTGGCTAGATCAAGAGGGCATTACACTCATCATTGGGGGTCCCTCATCACTGATGTGTTTATAGCTAAATGGAGTGTTAGGAGGTAAAGCCTAACTGGAGGAGGTGGGCACTGGGGGCGTGGCCTGGGTTTATCTCCTTTCCTCTTCTCTGGATCTCTCTTTCACTGCCTCCTGCCTGCCGTTCCATGAGCTGTTTCTCCTTTACCAGGCCCCTCTGCCATGCTGCCCTGCCTTGGAGCCAGCCCACTAAGGACTGGACCTGCACAAACTGTGAGCCAAATAAACTTCTCCTCCTTTAACTTGGGGGTGTAGTGCATTGTGTCTAAGCAATGAGAAAGGAACTAGGACAGATTCATAGAATTCCTGGAGGCCCCGATAATCAATACCACAAGTACACACTAACTCTTTACTAAGTACATTTCTAGGTGGTTAACATACATTAATTCATTTCATTATTCCAACCACACTATGAGACAGGTACTAGTACTACTGTCCTAGCAGGCTGAGGAACAGAGAAGCTGTGCGACTCGTCCGGTCACACAGCTAGCTCGAAAGAGGCAGAGCTGGAATTCCCATCCCAGCAGTGTGGCTGCACAGCCAGTGCCCCTGATCTACCCTGCCTTGCCGAAAGAAAATATGTAGAGCTTTCTTTTGTCACAAAAACTATTTAAATGCTTCTTCGGTGTTTCGTCCCTGTGGGGAAAAGTTTCTTTCATCTTTCTGAAGGTCTTGGCCAAAGTTAAACCCCTTGTAGCTACTAATTTCGCTTTATGCACTTCCCAACAGCAGTCCCATGGAGGCCGACAGGTAAGGCTTTAGCCTAGGGAAAAGGTGAGGGCTGGGGGTGATGGAGGTCAAAAACACAGGCAAGACCACAGCTGCCTTAGAGCATCTGGACCCTCCAGCGCAGTAGCCAGAGGAGGTGATTTCTCCAGGGAGGGCTGAGGATCCCTTTGCTGCCTCCCCAAACATAGGGCTTAAACTTTGAACCCATATATGGGATTCCTCCATCCCACCCTGTATACTTGATTTTTGCTGAGTTGATGGAAGACGGAGGGAAACTGATAGGTGAGCAGAGGACTCATCAGAACAGAACGAGAGGATGTAAAAGGCAAAGGAATGGAGAAGAAGGAGGGGAAGAAAAAGGAGTTAGGAGGCCAGGAATGGAAAGGGGGAACTGGAAAAGCATGGGGAGGGAAAGAGCAAGCAGGCTGGGGAAGAACAGAAGCCGGGCCTGGCAGGAGACGCGCGGGGGAGGCTCAGAGGAGGAGGCCCCGGAGAAAGGCAGATGGAGATGTCCTCCCTCCCTGCCTGTGCCATCCAAAGCCACCCGCCTGGGCTCTGTCTCCTCCTCCTCAGACCTTGCGTGGGAACTGCAGAAAAGCTCCAGCGTGGCACGTGGCTCCAACTGCATGCGCTTGCTCTTTTTTTCTCTGAGTCCCTCGTGCTCTTGGAATCAGGGCCGATTATTTTGCTTACATTTTGACACATGCTCCATTGTTTGGTCCGTGTCTAGGCTATGGACTTTTCCCAGGTTGGAATTAGCTCTTCCCAGCGTTATTTCTGGCCTCAAAATCTCTCCTTGGCCATTACAGGAGATCTTGCTAGAATTAGTGAACTGGCATATTAAGCCTCTAATAATCACCGGTTTGAATTTATCAGTACAGAAGTTATTAGAAAGTAATTAAGACCCTTGCAGGTACTGGGTCCACAAGGACACCCAGGGAAAGAAGGGAGCAAGTGCCATAGCAAGTGTCTAGGATAGTCCCCTGGCTGCACCGCTGCCCCAAGGCTCATCTGTTGTCTAACGTGTCAGGGCCCTGATACGTTCTTCCTTCTAGACAACTATGCTCTGCATTTGCATAGTACATATAGACTCAACTTTCAGAAGTAGTCCTTAAGCATTCTTAGGCCTAAATGAGAATGTCTTTGGAAGTTACCTCACATTCATTTTGGAAGTAGGCAGGATATTTAAAAATGTGAGGCAAGAATAGAAAGCCTTTCCCCTTGTTTATCTGCAAGATGTCTAACACATTAATTAAGAGGGCTTTACTATCCTGTGAGTCACACATGTGGCTTACAGCAGGTCTTGAAATCTAGGCTCCATAAAAAAGGCCAAGGATAATTGTGAGAAAATTTCATGGGTGCTCGCGCTCACCTATATGGTTCCTGCATCCCCTGCTGGGCCCGCTTGGCTTCTGCTGCCACCCTAGAAATGGAGGGAACTTGACAGGCTCTAGGAATTGGCAGCTGTAGATCTGCTCATTCTTCTTCCAGGGTGAGGTGCCAGAGGCTGTGTACAGATAAGTCTTGAATTCTGTGTGCTGCTGAGAGTGTGATTTAGGAGACTCTGAAGCTACTATGCACAGGCAACAGACCTACAGTGCTCCAGCCTCACCTAATTCACTCAGGCTTTCTTTTTCACTCTTTCCTGCTGCAAATCCACACTGAGTAGGCCCATTTCTTCTTTGCAATAGTCTTCAGAACTCCCAAGAAAGCAAGGCCTTGGGAGGGCTCTGAAGGCATGAGCCCCTGTGTGCCTTTCCCAATAGCTCCTCAGCTTTTCTTTCTATGCCACCCCCTTCACAAAGCTCTCTGGTTCCATAGATTTTATCCTTTTCCCACTTAGCAATTTCCTTCATTTTCTGTCCCTAGACAGTTTGCTCACACCTCCCCCTATTGTTCTGTTTTTTCTATCACCGGGATGATCGATGGCCCAATAGGCATTTACATTTACAAAGCAATTACATTTACATAAGATAGTTCTTATCTACAGCCTAGAGAGGCACAACTATAATACATACATAATAGAAAGCACACCTATTCATCATCCACATTTACAGTGCCTTCAACAGTGTAGACTGCTCTCCGAATTGGTGTATGAGGGGAGAGAGCCCTATAAAATTTATCATTAAAGGTAATCAATGAGTTCCAACTAATGTGCTCTGCACCTCAAGGTGAAAATATACCAAAAGTATGGGAAAAACATATTTACTCCTTAAGGTTTGCTGAATTTAATTTGAGCTTTCATCGATTTCATTTAATACAAAGATTATATAATCAGGAAGTTAGTAGCAACTGGAAATACCAAGGCTAGTCTTCACCCATCAGGGTATTTTGGCAATATCTAGTAATGGCAGGAGATTCTTATTTAATTGAATTGGAAATGCAACATATATTAGCTTACAGAAACTTAATCAGTGTGATCAAATTAAAACAGGCCACTCAGACATACCACCCTGATTAAGGTGCTGGCAAATGCTCCACAATTATCAGAGATTTGTGGTGTTAATGATTTAAACTCAGGTTTCTCCTCTGGGGATTTAGACACGGATTTTTTTTTTTTTTTTTTTTTTTACCTAGACAATTAGAAAACTCCATCCTTTATTTTGAAAAATGTTGCAACAGTATTATTGACATTAATTCTCAAAGAATGCAGAATAGTAAACAGCATTTGCTGGGATTTTTTTTTTTTTTCTTTTAGCAGTCAATGTCTTTTCTTTGGGTTGAGGATCATTAATCTGAAAGCTTTAGCTCTCAGGAGTGGTAATGAAGTTTGGCAAAAGGCAAGTGATGGTTTCTAAATGTATTAGGGGAAAACTCCTCTTTTCTCCTTGCTGGAAAGCAGCCATAAGTTTCACTGAGAGGGGTTTGCTTATGGCCCTATTCAGAAACACTGTGCCTCGACTGGCCTGCTGTCCTGGGCAGAAGGCTGCAGAATGAGGCCATTTCTTTGAAATGTGTTCTTAACAGAACATTATCTCCCAAGATAAACACTATCTTGGGAGACCTGAATTACTTTTTCCCCTTTTAAAACTCACTTTCCCAGCCCACTACCCTTAAAACGTGGCAGTATTAAATTGTCTGGAAAAGAGCTCTGTTTCTGGCTCTGTTATTTCTACAGATAGTGGTGATGGGGAGCTGTCTAGCTATTTATTTGTACCTGAGTAAGCAAGTCCAACCCTCATTTGAGAGCACAGAAAACAGATTCAGAGCAGGTAAGTGACTTTCTCAAGACAGCAGAGCTAGGTAGGGTGAAGTCTAGGCAAAGAAATCCAGTCTCTGATTCTTGGGTTTTCTGCCTCCTGTTGATACTTGTGTCCAGCCCCATCTCAATTAAGATATGTTTCCATTCCTTCAAATCTTCACACTACTGGATAAGCCATTTGGTCATTAAAATGATTCTCATGGGCGGAGGAGGATGGGGAACAGAAGAAATAGAACTGTGTGCTAAGATGAGACGGGTGTCCACTGCCCAACAGGCCCTGCAGCTTCTGGCTCTGGCTAGTCAGGCCAGTGAAATTGCTTCTCCCAGCCATCAAAAGCGTTATCAGGAAAGTCAGAGAAGCGCAGCAAAATGGAGGTTACCAGCACTGGGGGAAGGGGCAATAGGAAGGGGAAGCTTAAAGGATATACATATCTGGGGCCAGGGATTTAGCTCAGTGGTTTTGGCGCCTGCTTTGCAAGAATAAGGTCCTGAGTTCAATACCCTGAACCAATCAACCAACCAACCAACCAACAAATAACGAAAAGGATACACAGTTTCAGTTACACAAAGTAAATATGTTCTTAAGATCTCCTACACAGCATAGTGCCTCTATGTCTAAGGACCCTGTACTATGTACTTAACATTTGCTGAGAGGATAGACTCTACATTAAGTGTTCTTACCAAAATAATAACCAAACAAAGCCCAGCAATAAAAGGGCAGGAGGAAACTTTGGAGGGTCATAGATATGTGTATGGCCTTGATGACAAGGATGACCTTACAGATGTGTACTTATTCCCAGACTCATAGAGACATGTACATCAATAAAATGATTTTTTGGAAAGTACAGTTTTGTAGAGAATAGTTTGGAAAGGCACAGCTGAAAGATAGGTTCCAATAGAGGATTTAGGGTTAGGCCCCTGTCGGGCAAGATCATGCGGTTCAGAGGAATGCAATGCCTCCCACACTCAGTTCAATACCCAGCCCTCAGCACAATGCTCCTTATTTAAAATGAGCTCTGGAATCTTTGAAGAGTAAGGACAATTCATTCATTTACTCATCTATTTCTTAAACGAGGTCAAGTCACTTAGACCATTTGGCACAGTGACTTAGAGTAGCCCCCTTTCTGTCCTTCTGGTGAGATAAAGTGAGCAATTAGGTGGTTTTTCCCGGGGTGTGTCCAAGTGACTTTACTCTACTCACTGCAGATGCTCAGCTAACCTGTGCACCTTGGGTCAGAACAAACAGTACGGCCCATGGTGGACTCTGTGAACTGTGGAAGATAAAAGTATGCTCACTGTTTCTGAAGGGGAAGAGCCATAACTCAGCTGCAGAAATAAACACATGGGGAAAGCAGAGGATAGAAAAGTGTTGTCGTTTCTAGAACTTTGCCTTTCAAAGCACCTACAACCCTCTAAGCCACGTCTCTGAGGGCACCCGCCATACATAGCATACTGCTTTGTGTATTCTAGTTACTAGTATATAGAGTGTCTTCTCTACTAGAAAACAAGATGCCTATGAGCAGAGACTGAATTTGTGTATTAGCCTCTCTCTGCCCTCTCCAGTCTTCCCTTTCTACCTCACTGTGGTCCACTCCCCCCACTAGCATCCAGTGCTGTGTCTATCACATATTAAGAGCACAATAAATATGTCCTGACTGACTTCATGAAGAACTGAGCAACACTCCTTATGCCTGACTGAATACTAAATGGATACCATTGTGAGGACAGAGAGCTGCTTTGAAGTTGCACCAGGCAAAACATGATGCAAAAAGGACATACCGATTGTCCAGATAAGTGAATGATAGCAATGAGCCCACCAAGTAAGAACCAGTATGTACCAGAAGACCTGCATGAGTTATCTCACTGGATCCTTGAAAAGTTTCTAGCGTAGAACTGTTATGTATTCTGCCCGTCAAAAGCCTAGCACAGACAGCCAGGTACAGTGACACATACCTGTAATCACAGCACTTAGAAAGCTGAGGCAGGAGGATCATTGCAAGTTCGAGGCCAGCTTGGGTTACACAGTGAGTCCAAGATCAGCTTGAACTATGTATTAAGAACTTGTCTTTAAAAAACAACAAAACAAAACAAAATACAACCCCAAAAAGCTAGGATGAAGGATTTTGAACGTTTTTACTACAAAAAAATGATAAATGTTTGAAGAAATGAAGTAACACATACATATGTCAAATAGTGCATAGCACACCATAAATATGTTTGACTTATGTTTTTGTGTACTAGTTAAAGTTTTTAAAAATTAAGTTTCTAGTAGAGGAAGGTCTGCTTATTCTTCCAGAAGATGACATTAGGTGATTTTTCCTTTTGGATTCAGCAGAGCGTGGCACTCTGAAGCAGCACGTTCCCATGCTGACTACGCCCCCAGCTAGGCACTGCATCTGAAAGACTGACCCCTCTTCAATGAACTAGGACTCGGACAAAGTCCTTTCCAGATGACAAAGGCCATTTAAAATACGTGCCACAGTAATGACAAAGGTGCATGTGGCAGAGAAGAGAGACTAGCAGAGCCACAGGGAAGGCTGGGCCTGTACAAACAACATTATAGTTGGCGATAAGGTTGTGACAAGCAGTAAACACATGATATAAAGCATGGAGGAGAGTTAAAATTAGGATGAAATTGTGTACGGGATAGTATTAAATATCTATGATGAATAAATACTGGAAAAACCCTTCAGCCTTCTAATGGCATTCAAATGAATGAGGCCGATCTGGGCCTAAGCATCCACCTGACCATTTTCCCTGAGAGGATAGTTTAAGCAACAAAAATAATCCTCTCCCCAAGCTAATGCTCTTTCCTTCCCCTGCAGGTTTCATTACAGTCAAGCGCAGAGGCCAGTTGAAGGCAATGGAGTGGAAACAGTGTGTGTTCATTTAGTCTGAAGAGTGGGAGTCAGTTGGGGAGTATTACTCAAAACCTGCTGCATTCTCCCTCCAGCGTTTCAGGTTCAGCCTGGGTGTCGGCTGTCATCGTAGAAACAATCACCTGCAAGTCTAGTCCTTTTCTTCTGCTCAGAGCAATCTGGCCAGATGAAGGGAAGCATTGCCTGTGGGTTGTTTCTTCCTTTTTAGGAGCTTACAGAAGTGCGAAAGGGGACTGCAAGGCAGCGCAACAGCCAGAAGTGCTCGGCTGTCACTGTGGAGCTGGGCTTGGGGGACGCAGGCTGTTGCCCTGTGCTCTGCTGCCTGGGCACTCTTGGCTGGCTTCACACCAGTAGGAAGAAAGTCTTTTGCTAAAAGAAGTCACTCGGGAAAAAGCCACGTAGGGGTCTGGAGCTCTGTTTGTACCCTTTCCTTCCCACTCACCTAGAGTCGCTCTCAGGTCCTGCACAAGGGCTGCACACAACCGAGATTGAAAAGTACACTGTGAAAGGGCCTCACCGAATGGCCCAGACTGGTCTTGAACTCATGCCTCAGCCTCTGGTGTGGTGAGAGTACAGGTGTGCGTCACTCCAGGCTAAACTGTAAGCTTTAAAATTTTTTTTTTAAATTTAGTATCTGGGGCTTCAATCTAGGGCTTTCCAACTGAGCTAAACCTTTGCCCTTTTAATGTATTTATTTTGAGAGAGAAAGCCTTACTAAATCATCAAATTGTCCATCGTTTATCATCCTCCTGCCTCAGCCCTCGACAGTGGATTGCACGAATGTGCCTCCATGCCCGCTCCTGGGCTTCCTTCTTTGCACTTCTTTTTGTCTTTTCCCATCTGTTAGAAGACAAACTGGAATGCAAAAGGGTGAGGATGACCAGCAAGCACAATTTCCGCCCCCTTAGGGGGCGCGGGGGAATTTCCTTTTGCCTAGGTAATCGGGTCTCCCACAGAATGCTCCGCCCATGTGGACACTCGGGGAATGAAGGCTAACACTGCCTCCTCTGTCACAAGCAGGAGAAATAAGCAGCCGCCCATGACGTATGACAGTGAACATTTCTTTCTTCTGTGCCACCAAGTGGGGCACAGAGACTCAGATAATCAGTTAAAGAAACCCGCAGCCTCTAGGCTTGATGTATCCTCAAGGACAAAACGAGACACATGTAATTAGCCCCTAAATCACGGCAGCTGGGAAGCGAGTACTTGGCGTGAGGTTGGCAAAGGACATGGAGGTGCGTGGGAGGAAAGCCAACCCAGCCGAGGACCGCCAAAGCCCGGGAGGGGCTGGGGGTGGGGCTGCCGACTGAAGCGCCCACGAACTTTCCTCAAAGTTCCTGACAGCCACCAGGAAGAGTATACTCGTGAAGGGTTACTTTTTGGAGGATCTTCAGAGAACCACGCTGCCTGGTGACGCCGAGGGGACAGGAGACAGGAAGGACTGCCGGTGTGGCACGGAGGAGGGCAGCAGGCCTGCGAGGATGGTGAAGGTGGCAGTGAGCGCTCTGTTTTCTGACAAGGACAAGTCAGGCAGGTGCCGCAAGTAGACAGATGGTCCTTGAAAGGTTCATGGGCTGGAATAGAGAAATACGGGCCAACCCGGAAACGCAGGGTGGAGGGCAGCTCAGTCAAGCTGGTGATGCACACCCCCCCCAGGCCTTGATGAGGAAGAAGGACACTGTGGAAGGGCCACCAGGAAACAAGCTTAGCAGCCCCTGTAGGGCTTCCTACAGGTTTGGTATGGGCCAAGGCCATCTAACCAACATGTAAGTTCTCCTCAAGTCAATGCTGTTAAGTAGTTATCAGTGCTAAATGAGATAGCACATGCATTTAAAGCACTTGTGTTTGTGTGTGTGTGTGTGTGTGTGTGTGTGCGTGTGTGTGTGTGTGTGTGTGTGGTACCAGGGATCAAATTCATTACCTTGTGCTGAGCTAAGTCCCAGAAAAGCTTTTTAGCTTTTTTTTTTTTTTTTTTTTCCTGGTACTGCGGATCAAACTCAGGACCTTGCGCTTGCCAGGCAGGTGCAGTGCCACTGAGCTATATCTTCAGTCCTAAAGCACTTTGATAAGACCTGTTGCATAAGAAGCACTCAATAAATATTACTTCTTATTTAAAACATACTGCTCCTTCTTATATCTGGCAATGTTTAACGCCTTTGTTAGAGATGAATTTTGTAAATTTTCTGTTGTACTTGCATATCAAAGTGGGAAGTATTTGGAGCTTAGGGTAAGGTACTAAATTTAATTGGCTCTAATTTTATAGTGGCCTGTGCTTGGACTCTATAGAATTGGAAAAATAAAAGGACTGAGACATAAACGGGCACTGCTTTCTATCACGGTTCTGCATTAACTACCTGTGTGGCTTTGGGAAAAATTTGTATTTTCTTTCAGCCTTAGTTTCCTCATCTGTAAGGTACAGAGAGAATCTCTGCCTCTGAGTACTGCTGTTACAATTAAATGACACCACAGATGAGAAGGCTGTTTACAAACTATAAAATACCGCAAAAAGCAATGACATTCTTTCTTATCAAGAATTTCATGCCTATCCAGTCTTGCCTCCCTTCCCCCTCCTACTGCCAAATTCACCATGAGCTTTTCCATGATGGTCAAATATATATTAGGTCTGCCAGATGCATAGGGCTGAGCAGTTGATCATTTTGATTTAATGATCTGTCAGTTCAAGCAAGCAGTTTTCTCAGGTGTCCCCTTCTTCTCCACTCAACCCCACTCAGGTGACCGAAAACAGCAGCTCCAGGGACGCGATATAAATCTGTCCTTCAAATAACATGATGTGCTTAGCACACCATCTTTACCATCTACAATCTTTACAGGGATGCTAGGCACCTGTACAGTGATGATTTGTGCTTCGAATGCATGTGACATCTTAATTAACCAGTGTGAATGCTACTTCAAGCAAGCACTAACAGATGGTGGCATGATTTTAAAGCGTTGCCAGCATTTTCCAGGCAAAATTTATAGTTTACTCATCAGTGAGCTGAGTCCTGCCTTATTTGTCTTTTTTTATTTAAACTTTGGCAAGCAATCATCCTGAAAACCTCAAGCATCTTTTAAAATGAAGCAGTTGCCACTGACCAATACTGTGGTATCACTTTCCCCCCTCCCCTGCTCCCATACTCTCACATAGCTTGTATACAATTCCCATGGCAATGAAAGTATTGGAGCCAGATGATGGTGGTGAGATCTTGCTGGTGGGATCAGGCTCGTTCTCAACTTGAAATACTAAGGAAAAGTGAGGCTTCAACACACCTTACAGCTCCGGCAGAGCCTTCCATCCATTCAATACTATTCCCTCTCAGACCTCAATCAGCAGGATCAATCTTCTAATCATTTCTGTTTTTCTAGGTCTGTTATAGTCCCCAAGCACAAAGGCTCTCTTCTGAAAGGGTGAATAAACTTAAACTCATGGAACAAACATAGATATGTCTATTGTTACCATCAGCTAGGAATCATATGAATTTGGAAAATACTGTATCATTTCAAAGTCCTACTCAATGAAAAGGGCTAGTAACACCTACTGTATAGGATTACTGTAATGGCTAAACAAGATATTATGCTGAATGTTGTGGATTGTGCCCCCCCCCCCCCGCGCAAAGCCCCGAGTGGTCATAAGTGGGGTTTTTTTTTGAGAGGCGGCTGGCTCTAGACTGTGTGACCCTGGAATTCATTCATGGTGCAATAGATTACTAGGATTAAGGGTGTGCGTACTATCTGCCCTAAGAGTGGGTAGCCTGGACAAGATATACGGGGCAGAAAGAGCTGTGGTCATCCACTGTTGCTTTTGCTGTCTTCCACATGAATGAATTGTCTCTCTTTTGTGATGCCCTCTGCCATGTGTTATTCTGCCTTGAAGCCAGCCAGCTATGAACTGAAACCTCTACAAACTGTGAGCTAAATAAACTTCTCCTTCCTTGACTTGTGACTGTTGCATATTTTGTCTCAGCAATGAGAGAAAAGTAACTGAGACATTAAGAATCTTGCACAGAGCCTGATGCATAGAAAGCACTCAAGACATTATAATTAATGAAAATATTATACAATTGATGTGGGCAAGGAGATTTTCTAATTGTTTTACACATGTAACTCAGTGAAATAAATCAAATCTTTCCTCAAAGGTCATCTTCTAGCTTCCTCAGACACATTAAATTTACAAATTTCCTGCCCCTTCACTCTATTCATAGTCTGTTTTTCCCTATTATGACTTATCCCTTTTAAAAATACTACATGTTTTATTTATTTGTTTAATGACCAAACTCCTCTTGTGGAATGGGTGGAGGGCAGGGAATGTTGTCAGTTTTGTTTTCTGCTGCATTATCAGACCTAGAATGATACCTGGATCCCGTACGTGCTCAGTAACATTTTTGAATGAAAAGTTTGAAACTCAGGAAAACCCTTTGGAGCAACAGTAGCATCTTCTTTCTACAAGTGAAGAAACTAATGCACAGGGAGATGACATACCCTGCCCAGGGAAGTGCTAGACTCTTAAGCCACAATTATGATTCAGCATTTGCCATCTTAACCATTATGCTATGTGGAGAGGAGAGGAGGGAGGAAACACGATTGAAAGAATGAGAGCAATGGGGCCGGGGAGTTAGCTCAGTGGTTCTGGCGCCTGTCTTGCAAGCGCAAGGACCCGGGTTCGATTCCCCGGTAACCACATAACAATACTGGGTGTGGAGACTCACGCCCAGCAGCAACCAGTACCACATACCACAGTGCCGGGCGTGTGGCTCACACCTGTCATCCCAGCACTCGGGAGGCAGAGGCAGGAGGATTGTTGTGATGTGAGTTTGAGGCTGAGCTCAGGGCCAGCCTGAACCACAAAGCGAGACCCTGTCTCCAAAAACCTAAAAAAAAAAAAAAAAGAATGAAAGCAATGAAAACAGTGTACAAGACACTGTGAAGGGGTTTACGATTTATTGACCAACTGATGGATTTATTTTTGCTTCTTTTTCTCCTCCTTGTGAATAGGATTTACTTTTTTCCTAATGAACTCTTGATAATGTGTTTGGGAGTCTAGCGTTGGGTTTGTTAGGAAGGCAGTGATTAGCTACTTGTTCCCAAAACAGCACCTTCAGAGGATGCTTCAAATGTTCAACTACGGCTCCTTCTTTATAAGTGTCTTTTAACAAAGATAAATGGGAGAGGATAAGTTGCATATCAGAAGGCCTACAGCTTTTCAGCTTTGTACTAGAGGTTCTAGCAAGTGCAGTAACGCAAGGAAAAAAGACATGCATATTGAAAAACAAGAATAAAACTTCTTCATTCACAGATGGTATGATTCTCTATGTAGACTATCCAATGGAATCTGCAGATGAAAATTACTGGAACTAATGAATGAATTAACAAGTTTGGAAGGCAGAATATTAGTACACAAAAATCAATTTTACTTCTATATACTAAAAATAGTCAATTAGAAATTAAAATGGCAAAACAATACTACTTACTAGAGCAGTAAAATATGACATACTTGGGGATGGAAGCAGAATGTTATAGTAGACCTTATGCCTAGCATGCATCAGGCCTTGGAATCAGTTCTCAGCACCAAAAAAAGAGAAATATTTATGAATTTATCTAACAAAAGACAAGAAAAGTGTGTACCCCTCAAACTAGAAAATATTAATAAGTGAATAAGCAGACCTAAATAAATGGATAGAAACATGATTCCATGAGGGCTCAGTATCATTAAAATTCTAGTTCTCAATCTGATATACAGAGTCACTGTAAATCCCTATTAAAACCCAATAGGCTTTTTTCCTTTTTGTAGAAATTAATAGGCTGATTCTAAAATTCTGATGGAAATGAAAAAGAGCTAGAATTTCAGGAATACCTATTACAAGGGAGATCAAGTGGCAGGGTTCACAACTGATTTCAAGGCTGGATATAAACATGAAGTAAGACAGCATGCAATACTGGCATATGGATAAACATGTCAACCAGTGGAATAGACTGAGAATCCAATAGGAGACCCAGATATATACAGACAATTGCTTTTTCAGTGTATGCACCATGATAGTTCAATGGAGAAGATGGTCTAAAGAAATGAGGCTGCCCCACTTGGATATCCGTGAACCAAAACAGAACCTTGATCTTTTGCTCGGACCATATACAAATCCTACGTTAAGATGAGTAATTGGCCTAAATATTAAACTATGTAACTTCTAAACTCCAAAAGTGCAGAATTTCTAGGAAAAAACCTCTGTCACTTTGGATCAGGTATTTCTTCGCTATGAAACTAGAAGCACAATCCAGAGAAGAGACATCCTAATCAATCAGATCTCAGATTAAAAACTTCCACTCTGCTTAAAACGGTTCCACACCCTAGAACTTTAGACAAAGCTGGGTTCATAATAATTATTTAGCTAGAATGTGAACTTTATCTTTTGCTTCCATTTTATCTTAATCATGGCAAGCTATAGTTGGCCATGCTTAATTGGTCAGTTACCTGAAAACTGCTATTGGGCTAGCAGCTTTAGGTGACATCTATTCTTCAGCTTTTGTAACTCAACTCCCAAAGAGCTAGATTCTGAGAGCTAAAACTATTGGAGTGAAAATAGAGATAGAGAACTGATATATGATTAGATAGAAAGAAGAGGGAAAGGGACAGGGCAGAATATTTTTTAATGGAAGAAAAATCGAAAAGAGTTGCTTACTATTGCTTCTCCTTGCTTTCTCCAAGGGAACAGAGAGGTGAAATCCTAGCTGGCACCTGGAAAGAAGTCTGAGCTCTGCCAGATCAGTGCACATGCGAATTCTAAACCACATATGTCACATAGGAAGGAAAAAGAGTCACTGGGGACCTCTGTTGTAAAGAGCAGTAGCTTGTCTATAGCAAATGAGAGGAGAAAAACTGGCTCCTGATTTCCCAGGTCTGAATAGCAGAACAATCTTTTTCTTTTCTAGTAATAAAGATTGAACCTAGGGCCTTCCTACTGAGCCCCTAGCCACTCCTTCCCCCTTCAACTAAGTTGCTGAGTTGTCCAGGTTGGGCTCGAACTCCCAAGCTTTCAACCTCAGTCTACCAGAGTGCTAGGATTACAGGTCTGTCCCACCATGCTCAGCCAGAACACTTTTCCTGACTAAGGTATAGCACCATCACCAGTGTGGACCAGGATATATTGGGAGGGGCATTTATTGTGGCAGTTAATGCTCTGTACCTCACAAAGATGCATGTAAATTTGCTGGGGAAAGTTTCTTCTGGTTGTGTCAGTCATTTCTTGTTTTATCCAACCTATGAGCATTATTTATCTAGCGCAGTGGTGAGGCTTCTGATTCCCATTTTCAGGCACTGCCAAAACAGATACCAAGCAAACAGAGCCAACTAGAGCTCATCAGAATCATACTGGCCAGGTCACACTGTCCCCAGCTGCAATACGCTGGCAACTGAAACAAGCATAATCACTAGTTGACATTTAGTGAGCACTTGCGATGTGCCAGGCACTAAGAGAGCCTTACTTGGATTATGATAGTTAATCTTCACAATGGTTCAATGAAGTAGGTGTAAAGTTAATAAATGGTACAGCCAGGATTCTAATCCAGGTCTGTGTGACTCCGAAGCTGATGTCCTTTCAAACGCACACAAGGCTGCCTGATTAATTCATTTAAAGAAATCTTTGAACAGCCGTGTGCTGCAGCTGTTTAGTACAAGGTTAAACATCAAAGTATGTGGAGTCTGTTATTTATCTCTGGTTATTACAAGTCTTGTTTTCAAGTAGCTCAGGCTACTTGTCTGTGTTATTAATGAATGCATTTCGGGGGATACATCTGACTTCTTTTTGTTGTGACCAAAGGCCTCGAACTTTCCTGGATGGGGAATACTGAAGGAAAAGGTAATCAGTTTACAAATATACTTGTTCTCAACACACTCTACTAAAATCTGTTTTGGGAAATATACCCTGATGCTGGTTTATGCTTTTGTCATTTTCTGTAAAGGAGAAACAGCCAAAAAAAAAAAAAGAGGAGAAAAAATAAGCAGTGAGCTTAATGTTTTGGTTTGTCACAAGCTTTGATATTAAACCTAGTCTAAAAGAAAGCTAAGAGTACTATTGATATAAGCATCACATAAAACTACAATAATTTTGTGAAAAGTTGAATATTTCATCATTTGATTGTTATGTCCATAGAGTACACAACCATTTAGAAGTGAAAGAACACGCACACACAGAGACACATACACACCCCCACACACCCCCTACACACATAACCCTCCCCCACACACACACTTAGAGTTTAGAACCAGTCATACCTTGCTGGCTCACAACAAATACATGGCTCTCAATTAGAGGTAATAACAATCACACATAAAACTGCTCCATGCCGAGTCCACAAAGAGCAAGCAAGACTTTGTCTTTTCTTTCTACAATAGCAAGGGTTTTCATTTGGTCCTGTCAACCAAAACCAAAGAGGTGTGAATACGTTTTGTTTATTTATGAAGCTGTGTACTCCTCTCTCCACTCATCTAGAGACTGCTGAATGGATAAAGTGACGGTCTGTCTGCTCTGAGACATTTTTGCTGAAGACATGTTGGAGCCAGTCTTCCTGTGACATTTCCTCCTGGAGTAACCCAGGGAGATCTGTGAAGTGAGCAAGAATTTACTTGGTCATCTCATCACCCCTTTTTTGTACCCTTTCTCCTTCAGCTTATTATTTCTGCTGTCCCCTTGTTTAATTTCTTTAGATCAATATCTGCAGTACTAAAATTAACACTGATGGTTTCACTCACTAGCACTGAGCCTTGGGGCTCTGCCCTGGTCCTATGATAGTCATGGGTTTCACTAATGTGTGGAAATGACTTGGTTCTTGTTAGTCCCTAGTGTGAGCCTATCTAATAAAAGGTCTTCAGCTAAGATGAATGATTGATTCCCACCATCATCTCAACTGTCTGTGATCAAAATTTTAAATGAACACCTCTGAATATACATACATAAAATTTCTATGCCATAAATTTATAATATGTCAGGTATGTTAAGGTGAATTAAATTCATTTGCAATATTTCAACTTACACTGAGTTTATGAGGACATAACCCTATGATAAGGTGAAGAGCATCTATGAATATGTGCTTATCTATCTATATCTCTAAATAGTTACAACTAATATGTTCACCCTTCATTGGCTAATTTGAGGAAGAATAGCTCTTGTGATCTATGCATTATCTTTATTATTTCAATGACAAAAGGGTTCATTACAGCTTCAAAACAGCTCAATACTAATGTCGAGAAAGAGCGACTATGAATTCACAGAATGGTATTATTTTAGAGAAAATGAAGCATTTGAGAAGTGCTCATCTAGTGATTGGCACTACTGCCTTTTTTTTTTTTTAAGTGGGATGATTCTAATCTCTCTAAAGTCTTTATCTTAACAATGGTTGGCAGAGCCTTCCCAGAAAGGATCATGGCGCTTGGCGTCCTTTGGTTGTGATTAGTTGAAGTACATTGCTCCCTAGGAGAAGAATTGTGATATGCGCTGTTGTGCAGAGAACTTGGACAAGTGTTAGAACAGGATTCTGAGCTGCTCTCCTCTAGGAACTAGACATGTGAGTCTGGAAAAATGATTTACCATTTTGAGTCTTAGTGTCCTTATCTGTGTGTTGGGGGGGGGAGAATTGGTCTTGTGAAAATTATGAAAACATTTTGATACAAAATGAACACTTTAAAGACTGTCTGTGGCATCTACACATGCACAGTCTGGGTAGATGTACTGCTTTCTGCAGATGATCCTCTGGGCCAGTAAATGGACTGACTGTGGCCCGCTGGATTATCCAGAGTGGTTTTACATTACCAGTGTAGACCCTTTGTGAGGCTCAGCACAGTGGCCTGGCCTGAACGGCCGTGAGTCAAACTCTCAACAACTCCTCAAGACATCCCTCCACTTTCTGATGTCTGTGCAGGGGCTCTGCGCTCATTTCTCTCCTGCGGGGAAAATTTGGCTCACGCGACACAGAAGAAACTGCTTACACCTCCCCAAAAGTCACCGCCAGTGCAGTCTGGCTCTGGTGCTTAGACACATCCCATTCCATCTGTTCTCCCTGAAATAGAGAGCTGGCGACCCAGCTTCAGAGCTAGGCAACAAAACAGAGCAAGCAGAACTGACATCTCTTCCAAGCTACAGGTTTCCTGAGCTACTCAGAATGCTGCACTGGATTTCTCAGTTGGCTCCAAGTGGATTGAATGACAGAAAAGGTGGAACTGGCCATTCGTGCTTAGCTTAGACCTAATTGACTGCTCCAACTCATTCTGGTAAGATGCAGAGGATTCTGCCCACCTGAGTGACCACCTTGAGTTTTCTCCCTTTGACCTAGCCTAGCTACCCGAGGCCTAACTGGAAAAATAGAAGAGTTTAAAAGTCACTTCTCAGACTCCCTCACTGACGTGCCACATGACATCTTCCTCACTCTAACACTGTCACTCGTTACAGGTGACAACTGTGGCTCTAATACCATGTCATCATTCTCTGTCTCCCTTCCTAAGGTTTTGTGCTCTCGAGGGGATCTATTGAATCTTATGTTTATCTATTATTGTATCATTATTTACTGTATCTTTATGTTTATCTGACATAATGGCATATAGTAGCTTCTCAATACATACTTATTATTATTACTATTAATGGTGCTAAAGGTTTTTACCAAAATGTTCATTTAGAGAGCCCACATGGAAACATTAGTATCTCTTCTGAGCCTCAGTTTCTTCAGATATGAAATAAAGCACCCATTTCACGAGCTTTATGTGGGTAATATTCTAAGTGCACGGTACACAGGCTGGTACTCACTCCAAACGTATTAGTTGTCAATATCTTTAGCTATAGAACATACTTGAGGCAGCTTGACTTGTGTATTTTATTTTGTTTCCTCAAAGAAGTAGAGGTCCAATGTCTTCTCAAAGAAGAAAACTCCTTCTATCGCCCAATCTGTATCTTGCCTCAGAAATAGCAGAGAAAAACTCTTAACGTCTGCTCCGTACCCGCTGTCAGTAGGTCAGACAATATCAGAAAGCCTGGCACAATGGAACCCTCCACACTTGCCTTCATAGCACCAACACCAAGGATGGGCACAGACGATGCGGCAGAAACTAATTTTATATCACAACTTTCTCTGAACTACATAACACAACGCCTACCCCTTGACAGAGACAGGTGATGACAGAGATATCATGAGGAAGATGAAGCCGAGACCGAGTAGCAACCATGTCTTGAAAATCAAGGGGAGATAAGGAAGGGGAGGCGCAGAATACAAAGGAATCTGGCACACACCTCCACAAAGAGGATATAGGAAAGTTTAGCCAGAATAATGAAGAATTCAAAACAACTAGCTCAACGCGTGAGTCACTATACATGGCAAATAAAAGACGCCTCGTTCAGACTATGTGAAGCTGGTGGCCCTCACCATGGCAGAGGCTTGTGTGTCCAAACAGAGCCAGTGTGAAACAAGAGCATGGCACCTACTGCAGAACTTATTTATTCAGGCCTCCTCCGCATTCTCCACGTCATCGTACCTCAGAGACTATCAACTGTCCCCTTTGTGGTTCATACTGGGTGAGATTCTTCACTTTAAGGATAAAAAGAAAAAAAAGCCAAGGTTCCTGTAAAGTCTAATGAAACAAAACGATACACCTTTTGAAATCCACCAGCAAATCACAAACACCCATAATTGTACATCGTGGCCTAACAAGTGGAGATTGAACCCCATAGCTGTGGATGGGACAGGTAGGCACAAGGTGCCCAGTGGAAAGTGTCATTTTTACAAGCATTGCATGAAAGAGCAGCTGTCCAACTGCATCTCTGGGAATGGAGAGCGAGCGCTCATGGTGAAGCGGGACTAATTTGGAAACCTTTGGCTGCTTGGGAATGTGAGCATCAGTTCTCTTCCTCCATAATTTATACAGCATTTTGACTGTGGTGCTCAGCAATAAATAACTGAAGCAAGTTCTAACTGCTCAGAAATTTTGTCTTGAATCTTTACCATCGCTTTTCCTATTCTCCAAAGTAACCCATATTCAACTTTATTTGCAAACCTGGAATTATATTCAGGAAGAAGAGGAGGAAGAGGAAAAAAAAAAAAAGGCAGCCAATAGACCTTTCACTTTGGGAACTGATTATCAGATCATGTTCAAAGTGCAGCATTTATGGTCCAATGCTGAGTACATAAAATACGTGACCATTACAAATTCACCTTTCATTGCGAAGCCGAGCTTTTGTAGTGACATATCTTATTGCTTGATTAGAGCTTTTAGCATGATGGAGGCGTCTTCCATCTTCTCCTAGATGCAGGCGAGGTGTTTTTCTGCCTGGCACTGAGCCTCACCCCTGGGGAGAGCGTTCACAGAGGACCTGAGTTATTGGCAAGAGGGCTGCAGCTACCTGGGTGGGGGAGTGCCTAGCTGGGGGCGTAGTCAGCATGGGAACGTGCTGCTTCAGAGTGCCACGCTCTGCTGAATCCAAAAGGAAAAACCACCTAATGTCATCTTCTGGAAGAAGCCCAAGGATACAAATCTGTTAGTGCAAATACTCAACCAACAGAAGTTTCAGCAGTACCAGACGTACTTTCATGTAGGACACAGTACATGCTAGTTACTAGGGAAAGAATATACATGCTGCATGAATTAGTGATATGCAGAAGATGTAAATGTACTTGAACCTGGAAATTTATGGAGTGGCTTTCCAGCTTCTTCTAACTGAAGTCTAACTCTCAGTATGAATTGAAGACAACTTTTCCTGGATTTTGCAAATCATATAATAATTAACTGGTATTGCTTCTTTAATTGTCAAAACTCAAAGTCCAAATCTTATGCTGCCTTTCTGAGCCCCGTCTGTGCCCGTAACATTCCGGAAGCTATCTTCCAAAGTCATCCCTTGCTCCTCTTCCTCCCTCTCTCCCTTCCTCCTTATCCAGTCTTTCATGTACCCAATATTACTGACACATGCATTACTCGTTTCAATTCCCCAGTCACCAGCCCAGATCAAGGCACACAGAGGGTATCGCACAGTTTTAATGAGTGGATATGAGTGAAAGACAACATGAGAATGACGTATGGCTTCATGATTTTGTCAGACACACATGAGCACTTTTCACTTACTTCCCACTCTTAGATGTGTTCCGGGCCTTTGTGGATGGAGAGTTGGAGCCTGGGTGAGTGTTTGGAGAACCCCGTCTATCCTTACTAAACCCACAGGAAGAATAGAAGAAAAAAAAAATATATATATATATGGGCCACAGAGATAAAAAGCAATCAGTCACTTCATTTTTTTATTTAAAGATTTTAAAGTTCTCCCTCCCTCCCCTCTCCCTCCCTTCTTCCCTCCCTCCCTCTCTTTCTCTCTCTCTCTCTCTCTCTCTCTCTCGCCATCTTTCACCCTAAATGCACTCAAATTAATCACCTCAAGGTAAACAAAAGAAAATAATTGATTAGAGTAGCCTTGATTACTTCATTGTTTCCTTTATCAAACTATTTTACCATTATCTTCAATTCCACTTCTCTGCCTTGAAATTATTGCTTTACTTCATCTTTAGATTTCCATGGAAAGCAATTCAAAGTCTTTCCCTCCATTTGATGATGTATGGGATTGTTTATCCTGATTCCATCAGAAATATTTTTGATAGAAATATCTACATGTCAAAATAACTAGTCTTTAGCACACAACCTTTCATTTCCTGCCACTGGGTTCTTGTGTTCCAAGTTCAGTTTGGAAGCTGCAGCAGTACACGGACGCAAAATGACTTCTAAAAGTCTTTGGGAGATAGTATCAGATGAATTAATAACTTTCACTCATAATGTTACATGGGAAGGCCATGAATTCAGATATTCTTTCAGAAAAAGCACCACCTGCACCATGAGTAATTGAATTTAAATCTCCACCTTCAATAACTCCACAGCTTATGTCAAACCTTGGAAACAATTACAAAATAAATCACAAGGAAGGTCTACTTAATCTCATCAGGTTAATAAATGCACTCAAATTAATCACCTCAAGGTAAACAAAAGGAAATAATTGATTAGAGTCTCCCTGATTACTTTATTCTGTTTCCTTTATCAAACTATTTTACCATTATCTTCAATTCAACTTCTCTGCTTTGAAATTACTACTTTACTTCATCTTCACATTTCTATGGAAACCACAATCTTTCTCTTTACTTGATGATGTATGGAATTATTTATCCTGATTTCATCAGAAATATTTTAATAGGAATATCTACGTCAGCATAACCTCTTATAAAATGTGAAAGTGATAAAGAAAAATGTGTATCTTGGCTTTCAGTGTGTGTACTAGGACCTTCTAATAGCACAAGATAGCGTTTCAGAGAGTGTCAGAGCTTTCAGATGTTTATAAACCTTTTAAGTATCTCAGCAGTGTCTGTATGTCACTGTATTTGTGTGGGGCAGAGCCACAAGTGATATTGATATTCTGCATTACGTCCATTGGCTTCAAATAGCTACAGATGTGATTGTGACAAAAGATAATGGAGAGTTCTTGCAACTGGAAAGATAATAAAGACGTGTGTTGTGCAGATAGCCAAACAAATTGCAGACGTCACAGTCATGATTCCGGGTCTAAGAGGTCCAAAGCAGCCCCTTGCATTGAGAGACAACAAGGTGAGCTCTGACCCTGATGCTCAGTGCGTGGCCATGGAGAGAGTGGTATAAGAGGCCACAGGATGCACTTCAGGAATCCTTCACAGTATTGGGGCTATGTGTCGCTCGCTCTCACTAACATGTGGCTACATGCCGAGTAGGGACTGAAGAAACTACTCAGTGATAGCCCAACCCATCTGGGAGCTAAGAGTTTACTAGCTTTCCTCCTAGTCCAGAACCAAGCTCACATATTAGCTGACGATACCAAATGACGAGACACAAGTTTCATCTGCGCAATCTGATGCAAAGGAAACATTACACTACGCCTCATGAACTACTAGTGAGTCTCAGCACGCTCCATTCTGCAGCCTGGTCATGGGTCATTGAGTCTTTCTTTTTCTTTTTCTTTCTTTTTTCTTTTTTTTAGTTTTTTGAGGCAGGGTCTCACTTCATAGTTTAGGCTGGCCCTGAGCTCAGCCTCAAACTCAGCAGTCCTTCTGCCTCTGCCTCCCGAGTGCTGGGATTACAGGCATGAGCCACCACTCCCGGCACTGTGGTATGTGGTACTGATTGCTGGTGGGTGTGAGTCATCATGGCATGGTTGTATGTCATTACTAGGGATCTAACCTTGGCCCTTATGCTTGCAAGGCAGGTGCTGGACCCTCTGAGCTAAATCCTGAGCCAGAGCCTTTCTTTTTCTAGCCTCTTATTCAAACAGCAATCAGACACTTGCTTGGAGGCATTCTGCAGCAAGGGATCTTTTGATGTGTCACCTGGGTACTCAGGGGCCCAGAACAGGTGGTTAACTCGGGCATCTACATTCTTCTGCATGAAAGAACAACATTCTCATGGCTTAAATTCCCAGGCCTGTGCCTAGAGCTAGAGTGTCCTCTATAATCTGCATTACAAATACCCTTTTGCAACGTCACTAGTGCAATGCTAGGCACGGCAGGAAATCAGGGGAAACGTCAGATGGTCTTGTGGCAACCTTATTATTGTTAACTGCTGCTCTGGAGGCCGTGATCTTGGAGCAGTAGTCTTGTGAAAGATAAGAATAACAACCTTTCTGACCTACTGCCAAATCTTGCAAGTACAGATATAAAGGGAGTAAAAACAAATATTTCAAGGATAAGTCAATCAGGGAAGATATGGCACCAAGACGTGAGGTGGAAGTAATCAAATAATTTGAAACGTTTGTTCTATACAAATACCACATCTATTCATAGGAGAAGTGTATTGGAAATGGGAGCGGGTAAGAGAGTTTACTTGTGGCTTAGATCGTAGGAGCTCAATTTTGTAGATGTACTAAGGATTGCTGTACACAAAGAAAGATCTGCCCAACACTGACAAAAGAAGCTATCATTTCTTCACAAAGATCCGAGCTGGGGAGATAAGCCTGCTCAGGATGCTATCATCCTCAACCTTGAGACAGAAAGAGAGCTAAAACAGTGAGCTCAAAGACCCTGAGTTTTCCACAAGTGCCTCGGAAGAAAATGAGAAAATACTGCAGCGGCAGACTGCCAGGAGCCTCAAAGAACTGGAAAGATACAGTTCAAGGACCCAAAGATTAAGGTACCACCAAGAATCCTGGTCAGTGAAACACCAGCAGCCGTAGGGATTTACAGGAATAAACTCTGCTTGTTTTCTTTTTTAAAATTCAAATCTTTATTGGTACATTATAAATATACATCATCGTGGCATTCTGGTATAAACTCTGTTTTTAAAATGTATCTGTGATCATTTAAGGTATGTAAGACAGGGAAGGGAACTGCTTTGAACAAGCAGTAGTTCCTGGTCTGTGTATCTAAATCAGACCTGCCCTGTTGTCACTCTTTCCATCTGCCTGTCTCCAGACCACTTGTCAGCCTTCTTCACTTCCATCTTTTCTTTGACTTGAAATCTCAAACTGTGGCTAAAATCCCAGAGGGCACAGACCGAGGGTCCTTTCACTACAGCCTGCAGTCAAGTAGCTATCCTCTGAAGCAGGGAGTCTTTCCTCCCTCGGGTGCCTGCCCACCACACCTCATCAAGTGTCTGTGACAACAATTCCAGGAGAGTTTCTGATAGGAAAAGTTAATGAGTCCCAGCCCTCCTCTGTCTGGCTACCGGGCTGCCCTCTTATGAATCAAGTAAGCCTTTTCTATAGGCTCCATATATGTCTCCAACACTAGCTAAGTAGAAAAAAATAATCTGCAGTACGATGCACATTGCATCCAGGTAGGAAAACTGACAAGCCCAATTCCATAGCACTTCCAAAGTGTGTCTGATTGAATAATTTGATGCTGAATTGATATGCAGTATATTTAAACCAAAATGGCAATCACATGCATTCCTCTCTAGACTCCTCTCCTCGGTCAGAGAGGCACTTGTGGGAGAAGAGCCTAGTGCTTTAAAACACATTCAATTCATTTTCTAGATGGGTGGCATATGAAAATAGCTGCATATTCCACAGTATGTTTTAAATTCTCTTTGGAATTAATTCAGATCCAAGAAAAATAATTGTGCTGCTGTAGCTGAAATAATATTGAAATTGTAAATACTAAATTTTAGAGTCCTAAGAAATTGAAATTATATTTCCACAGACAGGGTTCAGGTGTAATACTTTTGCCTACTTATCTTTTCCTGCAGTTAGCATGTGATGCCTGTAGATTTTATAATTTATCTGTCTCTCCAGCTAGGTTTTAAGTGGATGCTTGCCATGCTCTGAATGTGGTCTGTTCCCAGCAAAACTCATGCTGAGGCTTGGCCTCCAGTACAATGGTTTTAAGAGGTGTTGGTGCCTTTAAGAGGCATTTACGCACAGGAACAGACCCTTGTTCATGGATTAATACCATCCTTGGGCTAGATTCCTTACTGCAAGAGCAAGTTGTTATAATGTGATCCTGGTTCCACACTTGCATCAAATACATATGCTTTTTTCTGCACATGTCCGTTTGCCACTCTTATAGGCGCTCCCACTACAATGGTACCTTGCTTCATGAATGCTCTTATTTGTGAACAATTTGATTCACAAACAGAAGCATTTAGAAAACTTTTATTTTTACTTGGAGCTCTGCATTGAATGATGAACATGACTGTGACCATCTTTCCCACACAAACACATTGTGATCATCTTTTCTGGAACTGTGGAATGAACTAGGTTTGTGAACCAAGGTACCACTATATATGGTGCCGACTGTTTCCTTAGGATGACACATGAGGCCCCCCCTCATCAGATATACCTGACTGGTCTTGAATTTCCCTGCCTCATAGAACCACGAGTTACATAAGCCTCTTTTCTCTATAAGTTATCCAGTCTCTAGTATTCTGTTGTAGCAAATGAAAACAGACAAAAATAACCCTCAAAATATTTGTTGAACAAATAAATCAAAAGGTCTGCATTCAGGCTCAGTGGGACAATGTTACGATCAACTGTCAATCTCTGGCACCAGTGTAAGGGAAGGAAGTGGTGACACATAAGTCACCTTTCTTCCAACCCTGAAAGAGAGTGATCTGGGAGAACTTAATTCTAGCTTCTGATGTGGATGATCATGAGCTTAAAATAATTGTCAAGAATACTTGCTTAGAATATCGGATAGTGCCTCCAAATAATAACAATAAACAATATGTTACAACCAGCTCTGAATGTTTTCCCATATGTGGTTTTGTATGTGATAAGAGGGATGAAATACTCGCTATTGTTAATGGATTGTCTCAGCTCTCTCTGGAGAAAGTGGTGGCTACTTAGTGTTCCCCAGAGATGATTCCAAGTTCCTCAAAGCTCTCAGGCTATTAAAATGCACTGAAAATAAACAGACTTGAACTGTACATGGCGCTACACACCTGTAATGTCACAACTGTGGGAGTCTGAGGCAGGAAACTCTCAAGTTTGAGCCCAGCACAGACAATTTAGCAAGATCTTATCTTGGAATAAAATTAAAAAGAGCCAGGGATGTAGGTCAGTGGTGCTGTACCTGCCTGGAAAGCACAAGGTCCTGAGTTTGATCCCTGATATGGGGGAGGGGTTTGGAGATGTAGTTCAGTGCAGAAGCCTTGGGATCAAACCCCAATACCACAAAAAAAAAAAAATGAAAGAAAACACAGACTCTTAGGATAGAAGATCATCTACTCTGCTTCCCCAACAGGTGCTTGAGTCTCCTTTACAACTGAGCCACCAAGTGATAATCTTTTGAAAGGCTTTTAAATCACGGCTGCTTCCCCATGAAAGCCTGCTTTTCTTGTTTGCAAGAGGCTCATATTTCTGAAGTATTTTGCCCTCGTTCTGTTACCAAGAAGACAGCACTTCAAATATTGATCTCCTCTAATTAAAGCTGATGAGGCTTCTGTATTTCATTTCTTCTGTCTTGTTAGGTTATGTCCTGAGTGGTTTTCCTTCTTTGCCTTAAACTTTTTCATTTCCATTTCTTCTACCTGAAGTATCTAAATTATAGCCCATGCTCCTTCAAGTGTGCTGTGCTTATGATCTCTATTTCTGCTCACTCCCCAGCAAGGAAAGTCCAGTTCACTGAGATGCCCCTCCCCGTTTCCCTTTGCCTGAGTGTGGATAAGGACTGAGGTTTGTAGAGTAGAAAAGAAAACCTTGTCTTTATTGCTATGGAGCCTAGAATAACTTTGATGTCTCAGAAACAACTTTATAAACTCAACACATTTATTTGGGAAGACTGAGTTTTAATCCTGGTGGCCAGCAAGGCATTTGACTTTTGTTGCTGTTTTAAGATTGTCATCTCTAGCAGGGAATGAAACTGACTGGGTACATGATTCACAGAGAAGCTCAGAGCTACTTTGAAGTTGCAAAAGTTCCTGTTAAAGGCAACCAGGGCATGCACATTATCTCGCCCTCTCCCCCCCTTCCATTAACTTCTCACTCTAACAGTTCAGCACAGGCCATCAGGGACTGGAGTGATGAGCTCATTGATTACTGTCGCTATTTTGCTCCCTTACCTCTTGGCTCATGCTGTTTCTGCACAGGGAGTGGTGGACACTTCCCTGACTGCTTCACTGGAATCAGAAAGGAAAATAACCCAGTTTCTAAATGATACTTTCTCACTTAAACTGACTAATCTCATATATCTTTACCAAGAGTGTAGACTTTGGTTACCAACTATCAGAGGCCAATGGACCTGTACCTTATAGTTACAAGTGATATTGCACAGTTGCTACATTGACATATAGTTCTGGGCTCCTCATCAGATGAGGGTGGTTAAGAATAAAATTCATAATTCTGGGGTCAGATGGACTGGAGAAATTTAGGCTCAAAATACAGCAGGAGCCTAGACTGAATGGTACTTATAGAGATACGAAGAGAAAAACCATGCTCAATATATATATATTAAAACCAGATAATTTGGAGATTCACTACATCTGGTGAGTAAGAATAAAGTGTAAATAAGAGTTGCTAAATATTTTTGGAAGCTAGGTGACCAGGATACAAATTTACTGTGCCAGTAAACAAGATTGATTTGTTGGGAGGAGGGTCAGGGATAGAGAAGATGATGAGGGGTTTGGTAGAGCATATCACTTTGGGGTATCAGTGGACAATGTTCATCAGGCAATTATAGAGCTGGCAGTGGAATGCAAGCAGTAAGACAAGGTCAGATAGATAGTCACTGCCCAAAGTGGTACTCTAAGCCATGAGATAAGCTGCAAGGCCTGATGGGACAGTGATCCACTGTGATTAGGAAGAGAATATATCCAGAGGCATCATGTGCCAGAACCTGTTTGCTTTCAAACAGATCTGCAAACATATCACAAGGAGTTGGATATGCAGGATCCAAGCAAAAGAGCCTGAGCCAGTTAATTTAGTGTGATGATCAATGCTAAGGTTAATGCAGGGAAAGCATGGGCTTTGTCTTTTGTGTGGGTCAATGTTTTCTTTATCCATGCCCATGGCCTGCCTCTCCCCATTCTCTAGCCCAGCCAGATTGCTTACAAATGGCAAAGCAAGCAAGATGTAGAGAAATGGTAGAAACCATTGCAAAGCCATTTCCACAACAGAAACACCTCCAACTTGCACTGTGGAGCTTCCACCATCTTGGTGTAGGGAGGAGACTCTAGCTGACTAGAAAATTTAAACGTTAAACCTCAGCTTCCCTTGAAGTTCATGAGGATCTTTTTTTTTTTTTGTCGTTTTTAACTAAGGACTAACTAAAGACTAAGTAATATATTAACAAAATCAGCTCTGATTTTTTTTCCACATGAATCCCTCCACTTGCCCTGTTCTCAGCCCCTGTGCCATGTCTCATGAACTAGCACCCTCAGATACTCCATCTTAGCATCCCAGATGGTACAAGGATGCCACAGTTCAGTAACATCACCACAGCTGGGTGTGGGGGACACTCTGTCTAGAAGTAAATTAAGGGTTTTGCCCTTGATAAGTGAAAGTATATCAGGTTTCCTGAGTTGAGTTCAGTGGGCCATGTTTAAGGGTATATGGATATTACCTTTTCCAAACTGAGGTAAGCTTAATTTTAATTTTATTTTTAAAAAATCTTTATTGGTACATTATGAATATATATCATCCTTGCATTCAACATTGAGAGTTTGTACCAGAATGTGGCATGACTTGATTCTCATTTTTGCCCTTCCCCCACCCACCCTACAACTCCCTCACCCCCTATATACATACGTTTTGTGTCCTTTTTTTATTACTATCCACTCTTTTTCCTCTCATTATTTAACTCTACACATGTGTGACCTATTTATTTCACTTATGAAGTGAAATATCTCACATATGAAGTGAAGTCCTCAAGGTACATCCATTTGAGTATGAAAGACTAAAGTTAGACCTCTTTTTCACTGTGTACCAAGCTAAAATCACAGTGGATTAGTGACCTAAATATTAAAACAGACAGACTAAACCTGCTGCAAAACAAGTTAGGTAAAACTCTTGAAGACATTGGCTTAGGGAAAGACCTCCTGAACAAAACCTCTAAAACCAGAGAATTGGCAGAAGAAATCAACAAATAGAATCTCATTTTATTAAAACACTTCTGCAAAGCAAAGGAAACCACCAACAGAATGAAAAGGCAACCAACAATATGGGAAAGAATCTTTACCAGCTGTTCCTCAGACAAAGGGCTACTATCTAGAATATATAGAGAGCTTAAAAAAAATCAGCCCACCCAAATTTAAAGACCCACTTCAAAAATGGGCATCTGAAATGAGCAGATACTTTTTAGAGGAAGAAGTGAGAGCAGCTAAGAAGTATATGAAGAAATGTTCAACATCACTGGTCATTCGAGAGATGCAGATGAAAACAAAACTCATGGACCGGGGAGTTAGCTCAGTGGTTCCGGCGCCTGTCTTGCAAGCACAAGGGCCCAGGTTCGATCCCCAGTAACCACATACAATACTGGGTGTGGAGACTCACGCCCAGCAGCAACCAGTACCACATACCACAGTGCTGGGCGTGGTGGCTCACCCCTGTCATCCCAGCACTCGGGAGGCAGAGGAAGGAGGATTGCTGTGATGTGAGTTTGAGGCTGAGCTCAGGGCCAGCCTGAACCACAAAGTGAGACCCTGTCTCAAAAAACCTAAAAATAAATAAATAAATAAATAAATAAATAAATAGAAAACAAAACTGAGATTTCAACTCACTCCACAAAGAATGGCTGCTATCTCAGAATTAGCCAGCAACAAATATTGGCGAGGCTGTGGAGAAGAAGGAACCCTTCTCCACTGTTGGTGGGACTGTAGACTCGTACAGCCTCTGTGGAAATCAGTGTGGAGATTCCTCAAAAAGCTAGGATTGGAGGTCCCATTTGACCCGGCCATCGCTCTGCTAGGTAAGCTTTAATCTTAAGCCTTGGCTCTGTACCTTACAGCTGAGTCATTTAGCCTATGTAGGTCTCAGTTTTCTTGCCTGCCAGTTTGTTTTTTTAAAACCATCACACAGTTTTCAAAATTATAAAAGTCTAACTAATCCATTGACTCTGAAAACATTCAATGTTTGTTGACTGCGTGCCCTTCCTCAGGTTGGGTTGTGGAAATACAATCATGAGTATCACAAGGTTCCTGTCTGCACAGCCACAAAGGCAAGTAAGAGGCAAGCTTGTTACAGGTACATAACAGCACAGTGTAGCAAGCAGAATCAACAAGTGTGAAAACATGGGAGGGAAATGAAACAGAGAGCCATCTCCCATGCCTGTGGAAATCAGGGAATGCAAAAGGACAGCTGAGGTACTATGGTGGAAATTATTTTTTGATTTTTGTTAAATCATAGATCTGAAGTTCAACTCTAGGTAGGTTAGGAGAATTTTCACAAAATGGAATGGAATTATGCCTATCCTTCTTCCGACACAGTTATCTCCCAACCATACACTTGCTAACCTGTAGCACATTTTAAATGCAGATGGGACCCACGTTTGAGTTTCTGATTGGGGGATATACTGCTTGGGGCCTAAGGATGTGCTTCTAAAAGCTCCCAGGTGACAGGGACCGCACAAGATAGCCACTTTAGTTGAAATTGAGAAAGAACAATCCACTGTCCCTGTTTCCCAGCTGCAATACAATTAGGATCTGATGACGGTACCCACTGGCAGGACTCTGGACGGCAGCAGGAGAGCAGAAGATGCAAAGGGCCGCAGACCTGGATCTCAGGAGCAGCTCCTCCTTCCAAGGAAGTGTCAATTACTGCAAACACCACACAGTGGAGCGCAATAGCAGGTGAGACAAAATTGGATGTGACAAGCACTAATTAGGCCCACAATTCTATTTACTAAAAATGATCTGGTGTAATTAAGAATTCACAACTGGGGCCTTGTTGGTGAACAATGTACATTAGGGAGTCTCCAGAGTAGGCCAGAGACATGTCAGTGAACTTTTTAGGAAAAGTCAGAGGAGCCAACTTCTATAGCAAGAATTAGCAGACAAAGAAAAAAGAAAAACCAGTTAGCCAGTTTGTATGGAACTGAGATTATGATTTTACCTTGCAGGCTTCCTTTCCTTGTTCCTGGTGAACTGTCACTTTGTCTTTATACAAAATATATACTTAGAGGATTTTCAAGAATAGTCACTTTCCCTGCATATGATGCATTAATTTCTTTTAGGATAAGGGTAAATAGCATTTATATCTGTTCACAAAACTCTCATAACATTGGTCACATAGCAGACTTTCAATACCTGTTGACTACAACCATACCTGACACATTTGGCTTTTAACATACGTTTGTTGAACCGAATGGGCTGACCGACACGTACTAGGCTAGAAGCTTATTAACAGATTCTTGTGGCTTTGCTGTTTGGTTCAATTGGCTCACCAGTTCTCTAGCTACATATTAGTGTCTAAAGCCAAGAGCTTTCGAATACCTGCTTGGTGCTGAAGTTGTCATTGTAAGTGCTTTCTAAGGGAGAAAATGTATCCAGGATCTAAAAGGGCTTTTGCCACCTTAGAAATCAAGTGGGAGGAACATATCAACAAAGTGTTGAAAATGCTTTCTGGGGTAACAAGAAAAAAAGCATTCCCCCAAACTGTCCTCATACAGGCCTCGAAACAGCACTGAGCCTCGAAGTCCGAAGTTCTTACACTCTTCGTGTATATTGAAAGGCACAGTTAAAACTTGAAAATATTTTCACTTTTAAACAATTTAGGAATCTGTATGTATGTCATTTCTAAATTTGGTTTCCTTTGCAAATGTTTTCTCTTCTATGGTAATAGAATACTTGTAGTTTCTTTGCTTAATAAAATCAGATAATCAGCTTCTTTCTGTTTATTACAGTTTGGAAAACTGAGCATCATTTCAGTGTATGTACTCACAGAAGATTAAAATTCTCGTAATTCATAAAAATAAAAGTTATCTTGTTCCTTATCACTCACTAATCATTGTTCAATGGTAGGCATTGTACAAATATATCTACATTCTTCTCTTTATGTACATGAATTTTTACTATCAATCTAGTCCAGCCCAAGACACTCAGTTGAGCCAAAGAAGTGTAAAGTTCTTTAATACACTCTCACCCAGACAAAGGAGAGGCTCAATAAAAATATGAACCTGAGATGAATGTTTAGAGACAGAAAAGTAATGTCCAGAGTAGAGGAGGGAGGCATCCAAGGGAAATAATGAACTGAGGTGCAACGCTGACTTCCATTAGAACTTGACTGTGGCAAGGCCACAGACTCTAAGGTACAAAGAGCAAGGCAGGAAGACTGGGGAACCAAAGATGACCCAACAGAAGTGAGATGCGGCTACATTTGCCAGTGTGAGTCATGCAAGAAGGTTGAGTAGCCTTTTCTGTTTTTGTTTTTTAGAGGAGAGGTATGTGAAAGGAGATGAAATGTTCGGTTTTATACTATATTGAATTTTGCACTCATATGGGAGCCCGGTTGACATGTTTGGTTGGATATATGGATACAGAATGTAACAGGATATAGAAATTTCAGCTGAAGAGTGATCTTCAGATATTTGGAAATCTGTAGTATCTGAAATCCTCAGAGCAGAAGAGAGAATAAACACAGAATGAATGTATAGTGTAAGAAAGAATTGCCAAGAAAGATAATGAAGGGTGGGCTAGAGAGGAGAAAATGAGCTCGTCCAAGCCACAGAGAAAAGTGTATGTGAGGGTATGGCTATTCCAATCTTAAGCGACACATCTGCTGACTGTGAGACAATCGTGTGTCTTGGGCTGCTAGCGGCTACATGTTCTTTGCCCCACTGCATAGTTCTGACTAGCTGTGGTACTTCACTCGTCACCCTGTCTTCTATCATGCCAAGAGCATCTAATAGCCAGGAAGGCTTCTTGATCACATACGGCCTATTTTCATCAATTCCTGGCAGCAATGATGTGAAGTACACTGGAGGAAGCATCTTACACACACACACACACACACACACACACACACACACACACACACACGAAACCAGAATAACAGGTTTTAGATGTACTTTTTCAGGCTGGCTTTATTTATTGCAAAAAAGGCCAATAAAACAAAAACTGTTTTTAGACCCAAATTAGATGTGCTAACTATATTAAAGCTTATACAACTATAGCTATAATTTCCCAAAGAAACAACCTATCTGCTTTTGATAATTGTTCCCAGTTCTGTTTGTTTTTGCTTTTATTTTCTGCTTCTTCTATTACAGGCAAAATCAGAAATGGGCCTTATAGCTATGAACCTAACTTTCAGACTTCAGGAATATTTTAGCTCTGGTGTACTCAGAATTCAAGTCAACCTGATGCCGAGATCCAGCTGTTTAACATTTAGGAATCCTTGTCTTTCAGTGAGTCACGATATCATCTCTGTTCTCTCATTATATTAGGTTCTACACTTTGAAACAATGGTTCTCTGATTCTTCCAAGCCACAAAACAATCAACTCCCTAGTTAACTAAATTCCTTAAACCTATTCAAACCTATTCTTCACCTATATTTCTGTACAGAACACTTAAATCATGATTCAAGATCTCATTGAGGAAACTTCTTGGCTTGGAGGAGATGGAGAAATGGAGAGAGAAAACTACATTGATAAAAACTTGAAAGGCTGGGGCCGGTGATTTAGCTCAGTGGTTCCAGCACCTGTCTTGCAAGCGCAAGAGCCTGGGTTCGATTCTCCGGCAACCACATACAATACTGGGTGTGGAGACTCACGCCCAGCAGCAATCAGTACCACACACCACAGTGCCGGGCGTGGTGGCTCACGCCTGTAATCCCAGCACTCGGGAGGCAGAGGCAGGAGGATTGCTGGGATGTGAGTTGGAGGCTGAGCTCAGGGCCAGCCTGAACTACAAAGCGAGACCCTGTCTAAAAACAAAACAAAACAAAACAAAACAAAAAACCTTGAAAGGTAAAAATGAAGCGTATTACTGAAAAAGTCTAAAGTGTAGATGAAATCAAGAACATAGTCTTGCACAGAGTTTCACCATCACTGGCTAGAAGCAGATGGTACTCTGGGCAGTGCCTGCCCTTTCCCTGATCTTCTCCAACCTTTGTGACAAAATGGCTGACTGACTGGATGCCAAAAATATTAGACATTATTAAACCATATTTAGATTCCTCTAAATGGAAGAACATGGGTACAAACACTCTAAGCTGAACTTCAGAGAATGATTCCATGTGCAACAGGCAGATAATCTGAGCTGGGAAAGATAACCTTCACAGACCCGCAAGGTTTCAGTCAGTCATTTGGCCCAGAGGAAGGAGACCAGTCCTTCAGACTCCATCTCAAAGAGGAGGAGCCTGAAGTAGCACAGAAGAGTCCTGCCAGGAATAGCAGAACTAATCGTTACAGGGAAATAAAATGGTATTTATTTCAGAGAAACCCAGAAGGGAGAGGAGAGGTATCCAGCTAGCTGCCTCAAAAAGATATAAAGAATTATTTGTGTCTTGGGGGTAAATGAAATGGGCTTTAAAAAGCTATTGATGTTTTATCTTGGGATCCTTACAATTACGAATTTTTGTGACCTTTTCTACTCTATGCTAATTGTTTTCTCTCATTTTTCATAACAGTATATTGAAGTTAATTTGGACATTCTCAGCTTGTCTAGAGACTGTGGGAGAGCAGTCCAGCCTGAATTACATAGGGAAATCCTCACAAAAACTCACAAAAATTAAATTAAATTTTAAAAATAAATAAAAACAGAGGTCCAGAAAGTCAATGGAAAAATGAAGCCCTTGAGAGTGAGAGAGATAGCTTACTTAATTTCAGAAAGCTTAGTTGTTTCTTTCTAAAAGTTTCCCTTCAGAATCTTGGCTCTGCTCTCTCCCCGCGGGTTACAGTGCAAGTGTTGTTTAAGTTAAAAGGATACTGTATATCTTTAATTTTCCACTTGCCAGATGTCAAAACTCAGTCAGACCCTGTCAAGGCACAATATCCAACTAACTACAGATCTCTAGAGAAAGGTTAACTTTGTTCTGTGGAAAGGCTTGGGCTGCAGGGGGCCAACAGCTTACAGACCTGGCCCCTGACCCATCCAGTCTTCGCTTCTGGTCTGAGCACAGGGCCTTGTTTCCTAAACAGATTTCACCTTTTCTGTCTCTTTCCAAAAATGACCTGATAAAACAGGGTCCATTTCTAATTCTGTCAAGCAAAAGGCATAAACTGAAAGTCAAGTCAAGCACCAAGGAAAACAGTCCTAAAATCAGTAATTTCTACTGGTTAGCAATCCCAGTGGGAGAAGGATCGGGTGTAAGTGAAAATTTCCTTCCTGACAGTTTCATAGAGCTAGTTCCAGAGATTAAAAAACACCAACAGATGCATGCTACCCTCCCTCCACTTTTCTTTTGATAGTCTGAGGCATAGAGAAATCACAGTTAAGAAGCAATATAGGAGAAAATGTCACCTCTAGTATGAAAATGGGAGTTGTGACTAATAGAAACTGTTTATTCAAGGGAGAGCCAGGTCACAGCTAGGGCCATGGGCCAGGGAGAATACAATCTGGTGTCATATCACAGACTAGGCCAGAGCAATATTTTTTTGTACTTTATTATCTACCTATTTGAAGTGTCTTTTCCTAAAGTACACCTATAACATGATGCTGGGGAGCAAGGTTGATAGAAAGACTTTTAAGAGGGAGAAAGACTCATTCACAAAATTTTCCACAGTAGGTTTACCAAAATGGATTTCTGGAGTTAACTGAATTTCCTAGCAACCAAGGTCATAAGGGAAACATGCTGGGTAACAGCATTCTCAACTGATAATAAGGACATGTATCATCTTGTCAGGACAGTCAAAATTATTCCTGGAGCCAAGTCTAACAAGCACTTATTTTACAGGTGATACAGAAGAATTCTCCACAGGACTGTGTCACACACACACACACACACACACACACACTCACACACACACACACACGCACACACACACACACAATTGACTTTTTAAAAAGTCAAGGGCAGGGCATGGTGGCTCACACCTGTAACCAAGCGCTCAGGAAGCAGAGGCAGAAGGATTGCTGAGTCTGAGGCTTTTCTGGGCTACATAGTGAGCTCACGGTCAGCCTGAACTACAAAGTGAGACCCTGTCTCAAAAAAAAAAAATTAAGTTAAATTAAAAAGCCAAGTTTTCTGTGTGTATTCTCCTTTATGTTTAATTTTTGACAGCCACTTAGGACACCAGGTTAGAAAGTAAGCCAATGACATTCAAGCTCAGCAGAGCTCATGTGGTGTGAAAGCAGCAGTCGGCATCATCTACCCTGATTCTGGGGAGTAGAGGGAAAATCTCAAAGCATGAAGTTGAACACACACCTTAGACTAATGGCTCTTCCAAAGCACCTTCTCACTGTACAGCGGGGAAGGATTGTGACAGGGAGTTTGCAGCTTTCCTTGCCAAACACTTCTCGAGCATAACACGTGGACGGATGGATCCTGCTCCCACATTGGCAGTTTTATCTGCTGTGTCTGTCCTTTTGGAAGCTGGAAGACTCAGCCAAAAGCTGCAGAAAAGCACATTCCTGATTTCCTTTGGGCCTCTTTCTAATTCTTTGTTCGGGATTCCCAGGGTCCTGCTACCCCAACCCACCTCAGCTTCCATTCTCTTTCATCACCATCTGCTCTCATTGGCTACAGTTCTCCTTCTCCACCTCCTATCAATTCCTCAAGAAGGGCTTCCTCCGGACAGAGCATTGGCTCACCACCTGGATGGCAAATCCAGTCCCCGAATGCACTTTGCAGACTGAGCCCACTTTTCTCGGACTTGTCCACAGGGTACAAAGGGATCATATAAGGAAATAGTTCTCCTTCTCCAAAGGCATATTTATCAATAGGCAAAGAGGACACGAAAACAGGGCATCAGGGCAAACAAAGCGGCTCCTTCCATCAGGACCTTAACAAATTAAAACGCACATTAATTAATTCCCTGGCCCTTTAATTGCTCCTAGATTAAATATACTGGGGAGATTTTTCATTTTGGCCCAGGTTGTCACAAGCTCAATAATTCACTTAGGGAACTCTGACACCACATATTTTGCCCCCCTCGTCTATGGACTGAAAAGAAATAACTCATTAGTAAGTAAGAAGTATTAATTAGACTTTTATAAATTTATACAAGTTTAGAGATGCTAGCTCCATCCAGATTGTTGGAAGAAGCACCATACTCAGTTTCTTGGCAAGGGAAGAATCAATGTAGGCGGTGTGACAAAAATCTTGACTGAGATCTTTAGCAGGCTCACTAGGCCTGTATTACACCCAATGCATGATGGTCCTCTCAGAGTTATCACTTGGACAGGCTGTACACAGATTTCAAGGATTCTCCTGGCATTCACATTTCCAGAGCCCATCCCTGAGAACTGTCCTCACACACAGCTACAAAACACTTGAGAAATGTCACTCATGATTGAGTCACACCTCATTTTTGATCTGAACCACAGGACCCTGTTTGATCCACCCAATCAGTGCAACATAATTGCCTTCTGATGACATTTGCCTGATTCCAAAAACCCAACCCACACTCCAAGGACAATATTGCCCAGCTCCACAGACTTGAGAGGATAAGCTACAGATATCAAATGCAGCACCCAGTGTGGCAATATAAAAAGGTATTACTCATAAATGAAATAAATAGGTCACAGATAGATAAATATCGCATCTTTTCTCTGGTATGAAAAAATAAAGATGTAAATGAGTTCTAGAATTGTATGTTATATATTGTGAAATAAAAAATACTCAAAGTAAAATAAGGTGAAGGGGAAAAATAATGAGATTATAACAAAAAAGAAAGGAAACAAATTTTATGTATATGGCAGGGTGGTAGGGTGGGTAGGGCTATGGGAAAAAATGAGAATTAAGTTGTGTCTTATACTAGTACAAATTCCCATTGTGGAGTGCAATCATGATGTGTATATGTAATGTATCAATAAAGATTTCAACTTTTACAAAAAGGTATCATTTCCATCATGTTTGTGATAAATAAATTTGCTGTGTTGGTTGTTTAATTCACTAGGGTACTTAAACATCACTCTCCCTTTGATTAGAAATTAATCCTGATATCAGTATTCCTAGATAACTTTTTATGAGGTTTCTTAGTAGATATAAGTAAAAGAATCAAGAACCAAGGAAAAACTTCTGTGACAGATAAGGAAATAAATCCATATATCAGGGCCTTCAAAAGGTCCATTGAAGCTAGTGCTAGTTAACATATTAACTGTCTTAAACCAGTGTAAGACAACAACCAGAGAGCAGAGAAGTTTGAAAACTAATACAGAGTCTTCGAATGCCAAATACAAATGTAAATCAGTATTTTCACTAATTAAAATTTTGGCTCATTGGTTCCTCCTGGATCAAGATCACAGGGATGATTTTTCATCCCTGTCTGGGCTGACACGGGCCCAATAATTCACTCTGGCGTTCTGACGTCACTTGCTTGGCTGTGCTTGTCTATGGAGTCAAAAGAAGCATCTCATTAAGGAATGAGAGGTATTAATTAAGCTTTTGTAAATAGCAACTGCGTTCAGTACCAGCTCCTGATTTTATCCAGATTGTTGAGACGAGTACCTTATGGAAAGTTGGGAAACTGGGGTTCTTTTCTAAGCCACCATGCCAGTCCTCCAATTGATTGCTATGCCAAATGAGAAGTGGGATAAAATAATAGAATTTTACCACCTGACTTTGAGAATCATGGTGTTGATAAATGGAAAATGGCAGAGTGTAGTGAGTTAATTATCTCAAAATTAAAATGTGGTGAAGGTTTTGGTTTTACACTCCTTATAGCAGTACAGGCCTTATGGTATAAGTTCACAACTCTGATCTACTGTTGCTTCAACAACAACCCACTTACCACCTGCTATGAACAAAGTGCTAGTGTTACAAAGAGATAGCTATTATGTGCTCTCTACTCTCAAATATCGAATGTATCACTGAATTCTAAGATACTCAAATGAGCCCTCTTCCTTGCCCCTTGCAGCTCGATCGTAGCAGGTACAGAGGAAAGGAGGGAATAATTACTTCCTATCAATCTGGCTTTATGTATCCCTTGTGCACTAACAGAACTCTTTTATTGCATTCA